>APFE031189643.1:82555-138861 GCA_000404065.3 Pinus taeda
TTGCCTTGTACTTCTCCACACTCCCGTCAGCTGCCTACTTAACTTTGTAGATCCATCTCGAACCCACCACTGATTTCCCTTCCGGTCTAGGAACAATCTCCCATGCACTGTTTCTGACAATGGAATCATACTCTTCCACCATGGCATCTACCCATGCGGGATCCTCCATAGCTTCCTCGAAAGAGGATGGCTCAGTCACAACACACTTGCTCATAAGAGCCACGTATCCAGTGTACCGATCAGGTGACTGTCTCTATCTACGTTGGGTTGTAGTGGTCCTACAACTTTCTCTGCATCTTGAGCCAGTCACTCAGCTTCTGTCAAGCACTTTCGCCCTCTGATGGTTGGCGCTGCTTGAGTGGTCTCTTCCACTCCATGAATCTCGTCTTGTGGCTGATCCATGTCTTGAAGCTCATCCTTAGGAACTAATAGCTCCTCATCTGCATGCAAGTGTAGCTCCCTCTCAAGCGAACACTTCATGGCTTTCTCCTCCTGAAATTTTATATCCTGTCGCACAACAGTTTTACCACTGTCTTAAATACACACGATAGTTGTGGGGCGTATTAGTGTACCCCACAAATATCCCAACCTCTGCGGTCGGCTCCAACTTCTTCCTGGCATCCTTCGTCACATGCATGTAAATGTTAGCACCAAAAATCCTGAAATGAGAAAGATTAGGCTTCTTACCAGAATAAGCCTCCTCGGGTGTACTCATGCCAAGTATCTTATGAGGACAACGGTTGTGCACATAAACTGTTGTATTGCATGCTTCCGCCCATAAGTGAAAGGGTAGGCCCTGATCATGCAACATCGCCCGTGCAGCACCCACGATCGTTTTGTTCTTCCGCTCAGCTAACCCATTCTACTGTGGGTTATGGGGAGCTATGAGCTCTCTTTGAATCCCTTCTGCCATGCAGAAATCCTTGAACTCGTCCGAGATGTATTCACCACCATTATCACTCCTAAGAGCCTTCACCTTCTTCTCCGACTCCTTCTCGACCAGTGCTTTGAATTCACAGAACTTTGAATATGTCTCGCTCTTCTTCTGCATGAAGAAGATCCAGCACTTACGAGAGAAATCATCAACAAAAATCACATAATACCTGTGTTTTGCTGTCGAAGCAACTGAGAAAGGTCCACACACGTCTGTGGGAATTCTCTCAAGGATCGTCGTGGCGCGACTATCCTTCTCGTGAAAGGTGGCTTTCACAAACTTCCCCAAAGTACACCCCTTGCACTAATCTGACTGTGCAAGTGTGCCTTTAGGAAGCCCTGTAGTGATCTGCTGCAATATCTTCAAGGCTCCATGGTGAAGGTGACCTAATCTCCTGTGCCACAACTCACCATCATCCTGGCTCACCAATCCTTCTGCCTTGCTTGGCATTGCTGCGCATCTATCTACATGCAACTGATAAAGGTTCCTTACTCAAACCCCTATCTTCCGGGTCTCACCAGTTGTCTTGCTGCGCAAGAAAGCTTTTCCCTTGCTGAAAACAACATCATACCCCTTGTCTTCTAACATCGCCACATAGATAAGATTCTTCTTCAATCCTGGAACATGCATGACTTCCTTCAATACGAAGGGTTTACCAGACTCCCTCTCAAAGGAAATGGTACTGATACTGGTCACACTGTATCTACCATCATCGCCCATCTCGATGTGCACTCCAAGATATTTGTCCTCCAGATCAGAAAAAAATCTCTATCTCCCGTCATGTGAAAATACGCACCACTGTCCAAGAACCACATCGATCCCATCACACTTGAAACCAAGCATGAAATCAATGAAAAATCAAGCTCAAACTGTGAGGCTAGAGCCTTTCCTACTGCAGATCCAGTAGCTTGCTTGTTCTTCTTCTTCTGCGAACAATTAGTGGCATAGTCTCCGTGCTGGTGACAGTGAAAACACTTCGCCTTGGACATGTCCTACTTCTTGCCTTTCACACCAGACTGAGAAGCTTTCTTGCTCTTCCCTTTATTTGCTTTAGCAGCCAAAGCACAATTTTCTTCATCAGATCCCTTTGATGAAGATCCATCCCTGGTACTCCGCCTGATCTCCTCTTGCACAAGATCTGACCATAGTCTTTCCCATCTTGGCAATTTCTCCCGACCATTGACAGAGTCCTGATAGGAATGCCAACTCTTCGGAACACCAAGGAGAGCCAAGCTCACCAAGTCCTCATCATCGACAGTAACCCCCACACTTCCTAGCTCATCTCGACACTGAGTGAACTTCATGAGATACTTGGGCACACTGTCACCCTTCTCGCATTTGATGTTTCTGAGTTTATCTTTGAGCACCAGCTTCCTCTGATCACTCTTGCTTTGGAATAATTCAGTTAGCGGTTTCCACATCAAATATGGAGTAGCCTTTCCATGGAGGCTGGACACAATGTGATCCTTCACGCCCTCCAACAGAATCCTTCGACATTTTGCTATCTTCTTTTGCCAAGCCTCAGCTTCAGTAGCATCAGTAGGTTTTGGGACATCCGCATCCACGAACTCCTTCGGCCCATTATCATCTAACACCGCCTCCATCCTGTCCTTCCATGCAATATAATTCATACTGCCCTCAAGGGCATACTCCAATCGCAATCCTGTGAAAGACATCTTAGTTTTGACACCAAGAAAACATTGCTGCAAATTCGAATTCCACCAGCAACCAATTCAACCGCTTCCGATCTAGAATTCGTGAGAACAAGGTATTTCTTGTATAGAGATCGACTGTATGGGCATTCACTGGATATCTCACCTTCCAAAGGAAGGATGAATCCAAAGGCTACCTGGCTCGATTACAGACTCTGCCTGAAGAAATAGAATGTAAATACTTCCTGAATAGTAGATCTGATGATCAACAGCTCCGATACAATGTAGAAATTTTGAATAATAAGCACATATTCAATGGAGATTATCCTGATCATGTACTATTGCAGAATACATACACAATACATAAGCTCCTCTACATTGATCATCAATATAGCAGCATCAATAACAATAAAACATCAAGAGCATTCACACATTAACACAGTATGTAACCCAGGGAAAGCTTACAGCTGAAAACCCCACACTATCTATATATTAATGATTGAGAACATGTAACATTACAATAGTCAATACTTCTTACAAGTATCCAGCACTATCTCCACCTGTTACACACAATACAGCTCAGATCTAATCTCCAAATCTATTCCACTGCTTGCCTGCCTCCATTGCTCAATACCTGCACAAGAATGGATGAGAATAGTTGAACCAAACTCGTATTTACCTCAAAAGAATCACTCACACTGGGAATCACGTGAGTAGAGGCTATAATCACTTGGTATTGGCCAATTCTCATTGGCGTAACTCAATCTCATTGATTGTGCAAATCCTCATGCACAACTATAGTCACAACTGATAGCAATCTGATCCTCTAACACCTGTCCCTGCTGAACTGAACATGCAGTGACATGCAACTGAGTTAACTGATGTATTCTTTAGTTGCATTATGAGTTAATAATTAGTTTAACAACTCATCATTAGTCTATTTGCAGTTAGACTAATTACAACTAGTTTAACCAAGTCAAACTGAACACAACTGCATCAACTCCACAATCAACTCCACCAAACTCAACTGATTGAGTTCTAACTGAAGTCATGCATGCAACAACTCAACTGACCCACAAAGAAAATGTATTTCCTTCTGACAGCTACATGTGCCACATCTGTAGCTCAAACTGAAGTGATCCAAGAGAATAAGATAAAGTTTATAGTCTAAATATTATTATAAGCTAATAATATTTGACTGCTCTATAATTAGACTTGACAGTGTCACCGCTGTTGTCTAAAAATAGAAGTCCATCTATTTTTGCCAACTTGACCAATCATCCATAAACAACATCCTGCAACTCATAGACATGATCCATATGTCTAAAAATAGACATAGTCTAAAAATAGACTTTGCAGCATAATTTGCCTGCGGGCCTACTTAGTGAAGGCGACTCTTTTCACTAAGCTCCATCATCTTGTTGCAATCTCAACAGTCTAAAAGAGGTTCTTAGAGTTTTATTTTTGAATAATTTTCTAGAGCTGTGGTCTACTCCTTAAAGGTTTCCATCTATCAAAAGTAAGTGTTTACAATACTTCCTTTAATAACTTTCCAATAGTAAAAGGTCAATGGAAGACTATTTACAACCTTATTTCCTAACAATAAAAATTCAAAAAAACAAAACTACGTAATGAATATTTACAAGTAAGAAGGGGTTACCTCCTCAAGTAACGAATTTTTTCAAGATAAGCCCATTGACAGGAACAAAATCTCTCTTTCCTAGTATATCTTGCAATATGAACATTGATGAGCCTATCTTCTCAATGATTTGAAACGGTCCTAACCACATCTTTTGAAATTTAGTGTGTTTTCCTTTATCTTCATGTGCTTTGTCCCATTTCAAAAAAATATCACCAATTTGCAAAAATTTTGGGCCTATAGAATTTGAATCAAAAGAAAATTTAATAACCTGTTGATTTTTTGCATGTGTAATTCTGACTTTTTCCCTTTCTTTTTCTAATTTAAGGATTTGATCATATCTCAATTAAATAGAAGATGAGGGATTTTCTTCAATAAATTGCACTAAGGCTAGAGATGGGAGTGCTAAGTTTATTGGTATCACAACTTCTTTCCCATATACTAAGTTGAATGGAAAAGTTCCTATTGATGCCTTCTGTGTTATGCGGTCAACCCATAATGCAAATATCAAAGGCTTGTGCCAATTCTTTTGATTCTGGTCCACAGTTCTCTTAATAATTTTGATAATATTTTTTGTTGGTTGATTATGCTAAACCATTACCCTGAGGATAGTAGCTTGCAGAATATTTCAATTTAAATCCTCTCTTGAGAGAAAATTCAAGTATGGTATTTCCAAAAAAATAAGATGCATTATAAAAAATGAGAGCATTGGGTACGCCAAACCTGGGAATGATGAATTGATCGATTAATTCAATGATTGCATCAAAGTTGGATACCTTCAAAGGAATTGCTTCCACCCACTTTGTAAAGTAATCCGTGGCTATAAGGATATATCTGTGCTACTTGGAAGAATGTGGAACAATCTCTCCTATGATGTCAAGTCCCCATTGTTCAAATGGTTGTTCAATGTTGACTAGTTGCAAAGGAAAAGCTGGTTTCCTTTGTCTTCCACTGGCCATTTGGCAAATTTTGCATTTCCTTACATAGTCATGGGTACCTTTGAATAAAGTAGGCCAATAATATCCAGCATGTATTATCTTGTGAGCTACTGTATCACTTCCAAAATTTCCACCTGCTGGACCATCATGTCATTCCTGCAACACCTTTTTTGTTTCAGTTTTTTCAAGGCATATTAACAAAATCGAATCATAATTCCTTCTAAATAACAAATCATAAATGATTTCGAAGTGTTTTTCTTTCAATCTCAAGGCACATTTGTTTTTTTAAGAGATATTAGGAGGAGCATATCCATTTTTTAAATAAAAGACCAGATCTGCATATTGAGATTCAGAGTTTATGATACTTATCTCATTTATCTGAAGAGCATTGTCTGAACTTTCATTTTCTGGGATGTTTAAAGCTCCTACTAAAAATTTGTAAACACCTTGACCTTTAACAATTTTCACTCGTTTAATATCTAAATCATATTCTTGCAATGTTGTAACCCAGTTGGCTCTCTTCTCTCCCACTTCTCTTTGGACTAGTAATTGTCTCACTGCTGAGAATGGGACTATTACTTTTGTCTAAGTCTTTAGGAGGAATGGCCTAAAGTGTTTAATAGATTTGAACATGGCGAAAGCTTGCTTTTCTACTTTGGAATAATTAAGTTCAACACCTTGTAGAACTGAAAAAGGATATGGGTGCTTCAACTCACTAATCATTGATTTGTGTTAACACAGCTGCATAGGAAGTTTTGGATGCTAAAGTATGCAAAATAATGATTAGAAAAATTTGGAGTGTTCAATGTAGGAGCATTAATAATCGCCTGTTTGATTGAATCAAAAGCTTCCTTCTCGTTATGCCCCCATTTGAACACTGAGTTTTTCTTAATCATGGTCTGTAAAGGTAAAACAATTTGGGAAAAATCAGGAACAAACCTTTTTACAAAATTTATTTGACCTAAAAATGATTCCATTGATTTTTTATTGTGTCGAAGAGGAATATTAGAAATTCCCTTGATTCTTTCTGGATCGATATAAATGCCATATTTAGATACGATAAACCCTAAAAGCTTCCCTTGATCAAGAGTGAAGAATGATTTCTTGGGATTCAATGAAATCCCATACCTCTTACAACGTTCAAAGATTTGCTTCAAATCCTGTAAATGATTTTCTCTTTTCTTGGAGAAGATAGTTATGCCATCTAAATAGACAACAACTGACTTATTAATCAAACCCTTGAATGTTATATCCATTGCTCTTTGGAAGGTAGCTCCAGCATTAATCAAACCGAAAGGCATTTTTTCTGATAGGCATATGTTCCCCATTTGGTTCTGAAGATAGTCTTTAGTTTGTCATCTAGGTGCACCAATATTTGGTTATATCGAGAAAAACCATCTAGAAAGGACATTAATTGGGAACTAGCAACTGAATGAAGAGTCTGTTCCATAGTTGGCAGTGGGAAATTATCCTTTTGGCTTGCCTTATTCAGATTTTTGAAATCAATGCAGATCCTAATGTCACCGTTTTTCTTTCTAACAGGTACTAAGTTAGAAACCATTTCGAATGTCTAACTGGGAAAATTATATTAGCTTTCAAGAGTTTATTCAACTCTGCTTTAATCTAACTCTCTAGATTCAGATGTATTTTCCTCAATTTTTGCTGTATAGGTTTCTCCTCAGAAATCATTGGAATTGTGTTGAAAAGTGTGCAACAAGAAATGCTAAATTTAGAATGTGCTAAAAATAGAACTCCTAAAAATAGCGTGTCTAAAAATAGCAGTTTGGCCAGTGAGGTCATTGGCCACGTTGGGTGAGAGGTGAAACTGCTAAAAATAGCATTTCCGGGTCCCTTCCTATTTATAGCAGTCCTTGGTCTATCTATAGGAAGTAAAATCGAATTTGGTCTTAACAATGGTTTAAAATATTATTTGATTAATCTCCATGAGTTAATTAGTTGTAAAAATTAAAACTTGAAGTCTTTGTGAGAACATGCAATTAGTTGTCCCACTAATTGAGGAATTAAGTATGAGTTCTATAATGAGAGAATCAGTTGACTTAGTGCTAACTAGTCAAGTCTAGTTTGATTATTTTAACAAGTTGTTAAAATAATAAAATATAGTGTGTTAATGCTTGCTTGCATGTGACAACTATTATTTTAGATAATTGAGTATTTTCTCATGGATAACTGATGCATGGCAGTTCAGACAGAGACCCAGTTGAGTTCAGATTAGGGACAGTGTACTATCAGATGCTTGAATCTTCCCATGGAATATTCCTTGCATGCAAGAGGAACTAGTGTCCTCAAGGATTGCGTAGTTGGACCTGAGGTTGACAGCAGGTATGATCTGGGGCCAATTCACATATGTTTTATAATTGGACCCCAATCAAAATTGCGCAAGGAAATAAGGGATTGGAGGACTGGTGGCCAATATATTGAGGCCTAGTGAGTCTATGATCTTCATCTTTTGTTTGCAGAGAGTACAGGATAGCTCTTAAGTTGATATTTTTTTGTAACTAGAAGAGGATTTCCACTTGATTGATAATACAGTGTTGGGGGTTTTCTGTTGGTGCTTTCCCCAGTGATACATCTTGTGTTATGTGTGATTATTTCTCTTGATTAGTTATATGTGTTTATGCTTGATGTGGCTCAGGAAATCAATTTTTCTTCTGCTTAATGTTTTGTAGAAGTAGATCAAGTATTATGCGTTAGGAAATTGCATATATTAGTTTGATCTATAGGTGAAATTTCTACATGGTATCAGAGCACAGTTAATCAAGCAAGGAACGATATACAAGAAAGAGAAAGAAATTTGAAGTTTATTATTCGAGATATATATATCTAGTTCTCATCACAATTCAGATTTCATCCAAATGGCCTTCACTGGGTTAAGGCTTGAGTATGCCCTTGATGGCAGCTCAAACTACATAGCTTGGAAGGATCACATGGAGGCAGTATTGGAAGATAATGGAAATAAGGACTTCATTGACAAGATGTCCCTAAGCCTACTGATGCTACTTAGGTTGCAGATTGGAAGAAGAACGTGGCTAGAGCTAGGAGAATCATCCAAGAGGGAGTTCGAGATCACATAGTCTCGAGCCTCCATGGGAAGGAAACTCCATTTGCAATGTGGAAAACATTGAAAGATTTATATCAGAATAGCAGTGATTAGAGGAAGCTGGCACTGAAGGACAAGCTTCGAAAGATCAAGTGTGAAAATGGCGACACAATCACTACATTCTTGAACAAGCTCACCAACTACAGAGATGAGCTTGCAAGCGTAGGGGTCACTACTGTTGATGATGATATGGAGAGTCTAGCACTCCTTGGCCTTCCTAAGAGCTGGCATAGCTACCAGGACTCAGTGAATGGAAGGGAAAAACTGCCAGATTGGGAAAGACTATGGTCGGATTTGATGCAAGAGGAGATCAGACGGAACACCAGAGATGAAGCTTCTTCATCAAAGCATGATGATGACGAGAACTTGGCTTTAGCATCTAAAGCTAAGAAAGGGAAAGGGAAGGCATCCCAATCCAAGTCTTCCCAAGGAGGGAAGAAGTTTGACAAGTCGAAGGTGAGATGTTTTCATTGTCATGAGTTGGGTCACTATGCTATTAGTTGCCCAAAGAGGAAGAAGTCCAAGAAAGGTTCTTCCAAGGAATTTGATGGTGATGCTCTAGCTTCACAATTTGAGATGGCTTTCTCACTTATTGCATGCATGGTTTCATCCAGCATAGGATGTGTTTGGTACTTGGACAGTGGAGCTTCTTTCCACATGTCAAGTGACAAGACTATTTTTAGCACTTTGGAGGAGAAGGATCTCCAGATACTGATCAAGATGGGCGATGACAGAAAGTACTATGTCTCAGGTGAAGTTACGGTTGTGTTTCAGAGGGAGCATGGTTCTCCCCTCTCTCTTTCTAATGTTATGTATGTACCAAGGCTGAAAAAGTATCTTGTGTCTATTGTTATGCTTGAGGATAAATGTTATGATGTAGTCTTTAGTTTGCGAAAGGTTTTCCTAAGGCATATAGGCACTGGACAAACCAAACAGATAGGGGTTCGAGTTAAGAATCTCTATAAGTTATAGGTAGAAGATTGTGTTGCTTTGAGTTCCAAAGCAGAGGTGATGCATGGTCAAGATATTGGCGAGTTATGGCATAGGATACTGGGCCACTTGCATCATGGGGCCTTGAAGATCATGTAGCAAATTTCTACCGGATTACCCAAGTGCAAGCTGGAGCAAGTGAGCACATGCAAAGGTTGCACTTTGGGTAAGTATGCAAAATCTTCCTTTCATGATCGGGATGGTAGAATAGGAGCAGTTCTAGAGTGAGTTCATTCAGATGTATGCAGACCCTTCTCTATAGCCTCCATCGGAAAGCAAAGGTATTATGTTATTTTTGTTGATGATTTTTCTCGTAGATGTTGGATCTACTTCATGCAAAAGAAGGATCAAACCTTCTTGAAGTTTTTTGAGTTCAAAGCTTTGGCAGAGAAAGAATCAAGGATGAAAGTAAAGGCCTTGCGAAGTGATAACAGTGGAGAGTGTATTTCCCAGCAGTTTAAGGACTTTTGTGCTTCAAAAGGAATTAAACTGGAACTCACGGCTCCTCATAACCCATAATAGAATGGGGTGGTAAAAAGGAAGAACAGATCTATTATGGGAGTAGCTTGATCGATGTTACATGACTAAGGCCTACCACTTCATCTGTGGGCTGAGGCATGCAATACAACGATATATCTTCAGAACAGAAGTCCTCATCATATTTTGGGGATGAAGACACTTATGGAGGCTTTTTCGGGGAAGAGACCAAATGTGAGTCACTTTTGCATCTTTGGATCACCAGTCTTTTGTCATGTGACCAAAGATGCTCGGAAGAAGCTAGACCCAACAGTTGAGTTGGGAATACTTGTGGTGTACACGAATACACCTCACAACTATCATGTGTTTTTGTTTGCCAGTCAGAGGACCATAGTGCGTAGGGATCTAAAGTTCGATGATAAGCGAGTCATGCGAGTATCACTTGAGCGGGAGCTCAAGTTGCATGGTGATGATGAGGAACTATTAGTTCCTAAGGAGGAGGAGCCTCTTTATGAGATTCCAGTAGTGGAGATCACCACTGTTGGAGAGTCTTCCAGAGATGGGTGGAAACGCTCATGGGAAGATGACAAATTGATGCAGGATGCGAGAAAGAATGTGGGGTAGCCATCCTCTCAGTGCAGGCAGAGGATATCTCCCGATAGATACACTGGCTACATGGCCCTGGTTGGGGAGTGTGTAGCGACCGAGCCTTCTTCTTTTGAGGAGGCAGTGCAGCAGCCAGTTTCGGTGGATGCGATGGTAGAGGAGTATGATTCTATCATGTGGAACAGTGTATGGGATGTTGTTCCTAGACCAAGGGACAAGTCAGTGGTTACTTCCCAATGGCTTTACAAGGTAAAGCAGGCAGTTGATGGTAGTATTGAGAAAAATAAGGCAAGGTTTGTTTCCCATGCTTTCTCACAGGTTAAGGGGATTGACTATGATGAGACCTTTGCTCCTGTTACAAGGTACTCATCGATTAGATCGATTCTAGCACTATCAACACATATGGGTTGGCAAATCTATCAGATGGATGTGAAGACAACATTCCTCAATGGGGAGATTGAAGAAGAGGTATACATAGGGCAACAGAGGGATTTGAGACCTTCGATCGTGAGTCACATGTGTGTCAGCTCAAGCAAGCATTGTATGGGCTGAAGCAAGCACCCCGTGCTTGGTATACTAGGATCGCCAGTTATTTCACCAGGTTGGGATTCACCAAGAGTGAAGCAGATGTGAACCTCTACCACATCATTGTAGATGGTAAGCTATTGATTATTGTACTTTATGTCGATGATCTAATTTTGACAGGTGATGATCAGTTAATCAAGTCTTGCAAGGAGGATCTTGTAAGAGAGTTTGAGATGAAGGACATGGGTCTCATGCACTACTGTCTAGGCATGGAGGTGTGGCAGAGAGATGGGGAAGTATTTGGGTCTCAAGGAAAGTATGCCAATGAGATACTCAGGCGCTTCCACATGGAGATGTACAAGCCCATGGAGATTCCCCTAGCAGGTAACTAGAGGAAAGAGGATGCTACTTCAGGTGAGGTAGTAGTTGCTACTATTTATAGGTAGCTTGTGGGTTCACTCATGTATTTGGTGAACACACGACCAGATTTGTGCTTTACAGTGAATCAGCTGAGTCAAGCTATGGTTTACCCAACCAAGTTGTTTTGGAAAGCGGCAAAGCATGTGCTGAGATATCTCAGAGGCACTACACAGTATGGATTATGGTACAGGCAGACAGAGGGAGTGAAGCTCCAAGGCTTCATGGATGCAGATTGGGCAGGTAGTCCGTCAGACAGGAAGAGCACTTCTGGAGGAATATTCAACCTTGGGTCAACTGTGGTTTCTTGGTATAGCCAGAAACAAAGATCAGTTGCACTTAGCATAGCAGAGGCAGAGTACATGGAAGCTAGTTAGGCTACACGTGAGGCCATCTAGATGCAGAAGATTCTAGTGGGATTGTTTGGTCAGATGATGGATCCTACAATGATATATTGTGATAATCAGAGTTGCATTAAACTCTCTGAGAATCCAGTGTTTCATGACAAGTCCAAGCATATAGATATCCATTATCATCATCTACAGGATTGTGTGGTCAAGAGAATCATGATGTTGCAGTACATTTCGACTGAGGAACAGGATGCAGATATTTTGACAAAGGCATTGTCAAAAGGCAAGTTTGAGTTCCATAGAGATAGGATCAGGGTTGCTGATAATCCCTTTCTTGTTGAGAGGGAGTGTTGAAAAGTGTGCAACAAGAAATTCTAAATTTAAAATGTGCTAAAAATAGAACTCCTAAAAATACCATGTCTAAAAATAGTAGTTTGGCCAGTGACGTCATTGGCCACCTTGGGTGAGAGGTGAAACTGCTAAAAATAGAAAGTTCTAGAAATAACATTTCTAGGTACCTTCCTATTTATAGCAGTCCCTGGTCTATCTATAGGAAGTAAAATTGAATTTGGTCTTAATAGCAGTTTAGAATATTAACTGATTAATCTCCATGAGTTAATTAGTTGTAAAAATTAAAACTTGAAGTCTTTGTGAGAACATGCAATTAGTTGTCCCACTGATTGAGGAATTTATCCTTCATTCTCTCCACTGATTGAGGAATTAAGTATGAGTTCTATAATGATAGAATCAGTTGACTTAGTGCTAACTAGTCAAGTCCAGTTAGGTTATTTTAACAAGTTGTTAAAATAATAAAATATAGTGTGTTAATGCTTGCATGCATGTGACAACTATTATTTTAGATAATTGAGTATTTTCTCATGGATAACTGATGCATGGCAGTTCAGACAGAGACCCAGTTGAGATTAGATGAGGGACAATGTACTATTAGATGCTTGGATCTTCCCATGGAATATTCCTTGCATGCAAGAATAACTAGTGTCCTCAAGGATTGCATAGTTGGACCTGAGGTTGATAGTAGGTATGATCTGGGGCCAATTCACATATGTTTTGTAATTGGACCCCAATAAAAATTGTGCAAGGAAATGGGGGATTGGAGGACTGGTGGCCAATATATTGAGGCCTAGTGAGTCTATGATCTTCATCTTTTGATTGCAGAGAGTACATGATAGCGCTTGAGCTGAAATTTTTTTGTAACTAGAAGAGGATTTCCATTTGTTTGATAATACCGTGTTGGGGGTTTTATGCTGGTGCTTTCCCTAGTGATACATCTTGTGTTATGTGTGATTATTTCTCTTGATCAGTTATATGTGTTTATGCTTGATGTTGCTCATGAAATCAATTTTGCTTCCGCTTAATGTTTTGTAGAAGTAGATCAAGTATTATGCTTTAGGAAATTGCATATATCAGTTTGATCTACAGGTGAAATTTCTAGAAATTGTGTGTTGTATGATAGAAGTATCATATGTTTTTAGATCGTCATAATTCCAAGTGAAAACATTTCTATATTTATTCAACAATCTGATAAAAGAAAATCTTTCTTCTAGAGTGAGCCCTAGTCCTGGATTAATATTTTGTGGTTTGGCCTCAGTGCCAAGATTTATTAATTCAAACCTCAAAGTAGAACTTTGGAGTTTTGAATTAGTGACTTGCTTAAACCTATCCTTGATATCATAAAGATCTTCAAGTTTGACCATGGATTTAGGTATGGAGTTTTCTTCTGGTCTTTTATTTGAAGATCATGATCATTCTCCTCAATAATCTGGTCATCACAGGATTTCTCAGAAGTTAAGAAATTATAAAAGTTTTCATCAAGATTAAATACCCTCCAATTGGTGACATTGTCTGGAACGGATGGTCTAAAACTAAATTCGACTGAAAACCTATCAGGGATGTAATCCTCTGATGGAAGGAACTTAGAAGCAACATTGGCTAATAAATCAACTGTTACATTCTGAGATCTAGGAATGGTAGAAATATTTAATGCTAGAAAATGAGATATGAGGTCTTGAACCAAGGAATAATAATGCTTGAGGTGTCCTGAAAGGTAATGGATAGTATTCCTTACCTATTTAATGACAATCTCAGAATCACCAAATACTTTTAGATATTGAACCTTTAGGCCTATTGCTTTGTAAAGTCCTTGAATCAATGCCTCATATTTAGCAGTATTATTTATACTGTCAAATTCTAGTCTGCATGATAACATAGTTTTTTCCCCCTCAGGACTAACTAAAATACATCCTGCTCCTGCACCGTCATTAGATTTTGACCCATCAAAATATAAATACCAAAATACAGGCTTATCTACAGTTTTATCTACAATTTCTTCAGCAATAGTAACACACCTTGATGTATCTGTATGAGAAAAAATTTCTATTTGCGATGTGAAACTATTAACAGAGAAAGGTGACGATTGAGCGTTAAAATTATCAAAGAATGATTTGGCTGAGTAATTTCCGAGAATGTTATTATTGAAAGCTATGGGTTGATTTTCCTGCTCAAACTACGTTACAGTATGGGTCATGTGCTTCTCCCGATCAAACTTAATTTGATTTGGTTTCCCTTTATAGGGAAGCGACATATGAGACCAATTAGTCGAAATGTAACCATGGAGTTTCTCAGACCAATCCCTGCCTAAAATTAGCCCATAAAACTTAGGGATGTCAGCAATCAATATATCAATTCTCTGAAGTACTCTAGGATCAACTGATAAGCTAATGGTGACTGAAATAATCTCTCCTAATACTTGAACCTTGGTTCGATCCAACTGAACAATATGAACTGTAGATTTTTGGGGCTCAATGTTCAATTTTGAGCAAATTGAGGCTGGCATTATGTTTGATGAAGCCCCTGAATCTATTAATCAGTTGTGCAAATTTCTATTGTAGATTTCATAGGTCAAGAGAAAAGGAGGAGTATGAGAATTAGATCTATCTCCGATCAACACAACATCAGTAGCATCTACTCTATCTGATGGTGGCTTACCTGTTCCCTTAGCTGCCTTGGACAATACAACATTTGGAAGAGGAGAAGAAGGTACTACATTTAACTCTTTCAGTAGCAATTTCTGTTGATGTTTAAGCTTGCTAAGCCCAAACAAAGAGATATTCGCTCTAGTATTCTTCATGTCTTCGATAATGTTGTAATCCATAGAGTCAGAGACTACCAATGTCTTGGATGATGTAGGCGGATTGGAAGATGATAGTTGATTTTGAGTAGGCAACCCAATAGATTTCTTCATGGGAGCCTTGTCTTTGGCAGTAGGGCTTGCATCTTTCTTCTTTTGAGTTGGTTGAATAAGCTCTGTAGTGACTTTACTTTTGGTACTTACTGGGAGATCTTCATGTTCACTTTTAGTATCAGAATTGGGCAAAATGAAGTCCCACATACCATGACATTCAATAACCTCACGTTCTTATGTTTCCTCAAATGACAAGACTGTGTCTTCATCTTCATCATTATCTGGATCTGATTATGCATTAGATATGGCATTAGGTGGTTTTGATTTAGCTCTTTTGAAGTTCCTAAATGGCTTTTTTGTGGAAGTTTCAGCTACCTGTTTCTTTATTTCTACCATTTCATTAGGCATAGTCTTTAAAAGTTTTTGCAAACCCTTCATATCATATGGATCTTTAGCCACTTTCTTCTTTGAATCATCTTTAAAAGTAACTTTTTTCGACTTTCTCTCCTCAAGAGCGGTTTTCTTTTCTAAAGTGATAATATGTTTCTCAACGGTGATTGCTTCTTTCATATTCTCTACTAAGGTAGGCTTTGCAGCTCTATTAACGAATATTGCTATATTCAAAGGTAAGGCAAAAATATATCATTCACTTTGAACCTCTTCACTGGGCTTAGATGTAGCAGGAATTTCATTTAAGAGCTTATTAAATTGCTAGTTGAAATCTTTAATAGGTTCTCTCAATTCAGTTTTAAGATTGGAGAGATCATTTATTAATGTCGTTGTGGACCTATCATCTCCGAACTTAGTCAAAAACTACTCTTGGAAAGCATTCCAAGTAGTAATGGATCCTGCGGTTAATGAAAAATACCATGATCCAGCTACTCCTTGCAAGGTGTATGGGAAAAGCCTCACAACAGTATCTTATTCCGTCACTCCATTTAAGTTTATTGACAACATAAAGTTGTTTATGTGTTCTTTTGCCAGTATGCCGATATCTGGGTTAAACTTTTAGCAACCATTTTTTGGGATGAGCTAGTAATTGACTCAAGGGTGCAAGCATTGTGACTGCCCTTGGATTTGTCCATGGCCTTGATTGGGGTTGATTGTGTGCCATTGTGATAATAGCAGAAGAAAGTGAGGATGTAGTTACAAGTGAGAGGATGTCGGATTACCTGTACCTTGTTGGACAATGATATGAAGTTGGGGAGTGGATGGTTGACTTTGCAATGGATTGGATGAAATGGATGATGATGATGAAAGAGTCTCACTATCAGACTCTTCAGGTGTCTTCCTAGCTCTTTTCCTTTTAGGCAGAGGAAATTCTGTTGGTTCAATACCAAGCTTTTCACTCTGTAATCTTGTAAGAGGATGAGAAGGAATGTATTGCGAAGTCACACTACCTTGGGATAATTCAGACTTTTCTTGAGATATTGAAAACCCTTGAAGTTTTTGAATTAAAGACTGAAATTCAGGGGGTTCAAGAGTGGATTTGTCTAATATGTTCAAGTCTTCAGTAGTGGTTGTTGTCTTTTCAACTTCTTGCTTGGGAATTGGAGATTTAGAATACGAGGGAGAAGTTGGAGAAGATAGTGAGGGAGATTTACTCGTAGAATGGGCTATGGATTTGGATTTGCTTACCATTCATAGTTCATGCCCTCCTTCTAGCACCAAAAATGTTGATTCCTCTAAAATCCCTACATCAACATCGGGGAAAAACACCTGGACTGGACCTTAGTGCAGCTCCTTTTCCGTTTGGTGTGGTGGCTCTGACTGCATGTAATGGGACCAGTTTCCTAGTGATATATGAGTTGATGGGTGATTGGTTTGTAATGTATAATGAAATGTGATAAGTGTTCTATTCTACAATGCAAAAATATACAAAGACAACCGATCTATCCTAGGTATTATTTTAACAACATGAACTTTTATTGTTTCTATTAAACAAATAACCATAAAGATGAATTATTCATAAAATAGAAATATGCATTCATATGATAATTACTTTTTTTAAGTAGTTAAACAAAGTAATAATAAAAACATTATCGCATTGATCATAATATATATCAATGACATATATATTCAAATGATAACAATTCTAAAACATTTACAAATGAAAATTTAAAGAATTGCTTAAAAAAGCACAAACACACACACACACACACACACACATATATATATAATAGCAATGTTGAAAAATGTTCATTTTCATAGAGAAATAAGATAGAAACAGAGATAATAGTACCATATGCATTTGAATTCTCTTAATGTAAACAACATTCAGATTCTGTCTTCCTATTTAGGAATACCTTCAAAAGATGCAATAGTGCAAATCTTATAAAAGCCTCTTTGACAAAAATGCAGAACTTTGGTCCAATTTTTGATCAAAAAATATTGGAAGTACATTAGTGCAACTCCCAAGTCAAGCCTTAATACAAATTGCAGACCCTTTCTAAATACATGAAATGGTTTTTAAATACTCAAAATAACAACAAACTATCAATAAAAATCGCTATGCGCTGGCTTAACTAGACATATAAATCTGGGATTTATCCTGAAAATAGCAATGCTGTGGTAGTTGAAATGAATTCATTGTATTGGCTTCTTTTCCTATGATTGCAACTGATAGATTGTGAGCATAGGTTAGATTTCTAGAGGCTGACTCATCCTGGAGTGTAGCTGAGCTGTACAGGTGGCATCAGTGAGTTCAAAGATCCTGCAGTTGATTGCATTTGAAAGACACTTCATGGCCATCTGTTGGTTATGTGGCTTGACAAGGAAAAACTAGAACATTTCCCATGTCAAGCTTTGAATTCCTCCAATCTCCTTTTCCATGTGTGCCAGCTCCTATTTCCATTGTTGTTCCAACGATTTTTCTTTTGGTAGTCTTCCTGGAGAGCAATTAGTGATCAAATTGGACATATGCAAGCTGCTATTTAACAATTCGATCAGACTATTCATTGCAGCTCTGCATCTAGACATTGCTCTTTCAACTTTCATTAACTGGGAATCCCATTCGGAAAACAGGATTCCTTATGTGATTCTTGTATTCTTAGCAGATTGGTAGCCATTCCTTCTTTGAAATCTTGCGAAGACAGAAAATTTTTTAACCTTTCGTCTGCCATATCTAATTCAAGTTTGGCATCTACTAACTTTTCAATCATTGATGTAGTGATATCGCATAAGGGGTTAGCTAATGATATATTGTGGCAAAGAATATCCAACTATCAGGACAAGGCTTTGGTTATTTCCAAAGCTTCTGTTATGAATCGCTTACCTATGGATAACCTTTATACCTTTCTATCTATTCTTTCATTTGTGCAATTTGTTCCTCCTTTGCCTTATTTTCTTGTTCTCTTAAAATTTGAAGTTTGCTAAATTCTCGAGACAACTCCTTTTGTTTATGGAGAGTCTGCTCATCAATCCTCTGCTTTTCCAGCTTCAATTGCTCTTTTAATTGTTCATTTAGTTGCCTTTGTTCTATTAACTGTTGTTCAAGATGATTTATCATTTGCTGTTGCTCTGTGATTGCACCTCAAGTTGGGTAATAATCTGATCCTTTTCCCTCATCAGATGGCTAACCTCTATGGCTTTATCCATTGTCACCGATGTGTAGGCTCCTGTGAACTGAGATAGCTTTGTTAAGTCCTTGGAGGGATCAATTCTGTGTTCCATACCACATTCATCATCTCTGCCTGAGGGTTTAAAAGAGGACTTTGATCAATTTTCCTCTTCTTCCTTTGTCTTTTAACTACAGCCCTATGCTTCAGACTGTAGATGACATGAAATGGTGGTATTTCTTCAGTTTGCAGTATAATATCCTCAATGGGATTCTCAGGAATAATATCTATGTCTTGATGAATTCTGGGTAGGCCGCTTGTTCCTTCAATCGGAACTGTGATAACTTCTGGCTTTTGCACTGTAGGCATTTTTGGTGTAGTGATCCCTTGGGATTTATTTGGGTTATTGATGATTTAGTCAAAGTGTTCCCATTCTTTGATTAACTTAGGATCAATATGAATATTTGTATCAAGGGGCTCATTGGTTCCTTCCTATGTCTGCTCCCTTTCTGGGGTCCCTTCTTTCTCAGGAGTCTTTTCACTAATTTTCTCTTCAAAATGGCCTTGTGGTTGAGCCACATAGGTAGTATTTAACAAGTTCAGAGATAGCATTTCCAATCTCTGTGTCCTGTACTTGTAAAATTCCTCTAGTCCCTCCGCTCCCAATTTGATTTTTGACAGTTGTTTCACTTGAGAAAATACCTCGGCTGAAGCAAACAAATCATCATAAATATCCTTCTCATGATCAAACTTGGTGATTTTGGCTTGAGAAGTGACATTGTAGGCAACTGATTTGGGATCATAATTCCTTTTTGGGATGATTGCTAACTTTAACATTTTTATTTTTCTCAGCTTCTTTCTTTGCATGTTTGAAATCATGCAGTGTAAAAGCACCACATCGGAGGGGGAATGAAGTCCACATATGCTTTTTAGACTCCTTTAGGTTCCTTGATGTCCCTTCTATTGTTATTTGATATGCCAACTCTCTGGCAAGTAACTTATCCGGGATATATAAGGGGAGGACATGAGGGTTAATAGTGTTGCTGAAAAGTCTAATGTAGGTGAATTTTTCTTCAACAAACCAACTACCAATTGCAATTAGGTCGACAGAGGCTTCCTCGGATAGCCTAGGACTGGGTTTATTGAATATGGCATAATACACGAGGAGAATGAAACCTTGACAGATTCTATACAGATGATTTTTGTAATGGGCTTTCCATAGTTCCCTATGATAGATATGAATGGGGTTCGGGTCCTGTGGAGTCCATTTCCATCCTAGAAAGGGATATTCGGAATTGAAACAGATAGTGTCCATAGTATAAGCACTCATGTAAAATGGGGGTATCACCCAAGTAGTCACAAACCTGTTTTTCCTATAATTAAGTATTTGGTTGGCCATTTTATTAGACAAAATGGTCGCCTAATCCATGATATAGGAATTAATTGCAGCCTCCATTAATGGTACCATCTCTATAGAAAATTTAGCAGAATCATGGACTCCAAAGAGTATACACATCATTGCACCAGCGTAACAATAAGGAGATGCCAACGAATCTACGGAGTACATACCTGATGATTCATGCTTGTGTTTGGTCGAAAAATTCCTCCATTGTCTCATAGGGTCTGATTCGATGGCGTTTTCTTTGGCGAAAGACTCCAAGAATGCTTTGATATATCGCTTGTCCGATTTGGGCAAATGGTACATTGCTTTGATATCTTTTGCTCTGAACGACCCAAACATTCTTCCATTAGTTGTAAAAAAAGTTATGTCTGTGATATTGATGCTCTCAATAACCCATTTGACCACATCATTATAGGGTTAAACTTTGGCATGGGTTGTTATTCTATGAAGATAAGAGTAGGCCAAACCTTTAAGAGTATTCTCTGACTTGTCCGTGGCATCTGTTGTTGCTTCTTCTTTGATTTCTTCTGGATCCTCAGCTTCTAGCAAATTGTTGATACTCTCCCATGAAGCTTGGCCTAGACCAAGGTATGTAGTATCTGATATCAAGACTTTCTTCTCTAGTTCTTCTTTAGCTATGACGGGGACCTTTGGTTTCTTTGATTTCTTTGTCATTTTAGCCAGATTCATCAACTCAGACTTGCTCTGCAAAGGAAACAAAGGAATGTAACAGAGAAAAAAAAACCATTCAAAGCCAATGGATAATACAAAACTTAATGGTAATTGAAGCATGATAAGTAATGTGAAATGAGATATTACCATGGATGAAATCATCGAAAGATTCAACCTTAACTGTTGTATTAATGACTTTCGTAACTTCCAATTGTGGTAATTTAAATGTAATAATGATATGTTGCATCGCACATATTACTAACAATCTCTTAAATTGGATCCCTTGGCTTTCCCGATCAGCGATGAGCGAAAATCACATATCGCAGATCGGGAGGTTCAAAGGTCAAGCTTAAGCTATTACCGTAAGTAGCTCCGATTGTGGTAAAGGTGAGAGGTATCATGAGGAGGCAGGATAATCAAAAAATCGTTTGTTTTTCGTCTATTATTGATTTAAGGCTTAAACCCCCTAATATATGTTTAACAACCTTTTATTGAAAAGCACACTTTTTCCTTTATGAAATCGCATCGACGAGTTCCAAGGGAGATTTTGTTATGTGTTTCATGGCATGTGCGATGACTGATTGTGATTGCATTATTGCATCGGGAGCTTGGCATAGACCTTTGGACTGTTTCATTATTCAACTTGCGATTTGCGATTTCTGATAGCATTATCGCATTGGAGATTTGCCAATGAGAGCCTTTTAAGTCTATCCTTTAAATAAAGGATGCGACATATTATTTTAGATTTGTTTTACAAAAAGGTCTTAGATAATATTTATATCGGATCAGACATTTTCATAAGGACTTGCATGTGTTATGTGATTAAATCCAAGCTTGCGATTATTATTGAATTATTGATTTTAACTAAAAATGGGCCCCACTTCATGTTAAAGTTTTGGATAAAAATTTTGAAATGGGGAGGGTTCTTGTATAGCACAACATGTATGCAAAAGGACAAGAGAATCAGTGGTACATTGACAGCAGATGCTTCAAACACATGACAGGTGATAAAGAGAAACTTCATTCTTATAATGCTTTAGAAAAGGAAAAGAATGTCTCATTTGGAAATGATACACCAGCTGTCATTAAAGGTAAAAGTTTTTTTTCTTGAAAGAAAAGGTTAAAGCTGGAAATGTCATGTATGTATATGGTTTAAAACATAACTTGTTGAGTGTCAATCAAATGTGTGATCAAGGAAATGAAGTTTTTTTCAATCAAACAGATGTGTGGTTCGTGAGCTTGATACAAGAAAGATCATGATCAAAAGTACAAGAACTCCAAATAACTTATACATACTTAAAGGAGGACAACAACAATGCTATCTAAGTAAAACAGAAGAATATTGGCTATGGCATAGAAGATTGGGACATCTAAGCTTTTCTCAGATAAGAAAAGCATGCAAGCTCAAGGCAGTTCCTGATATTCCAGATATCAGCATCCCAGAAAATACCATATGCAAACCATGTCAAGTCAGTAAGCAAACCAAAGTTCACTTCAGTGAAAAAGAAGGATCAGCAAGTAAGCCTCTTGAACTCATCCGTACTGATTTATGTGGACCAACAAGGAAAAAGTCACCTTGTGGAGAAGAATACTTTATTTTTTATTGATGATTTTTCCAGGATGTGTTGGATAGGTTTACTAAAGCATAAAGATGAAGCATTTGAAAATTTTAAAGCCTTCAAAGATTTAGTTGAAAATGAATCAAATAAAAAAATCAAATGTCTCAAATCTGATCGTGGGGGAGAATTCATATAAGATGAATTCATTGACTTTTGTGAACAAAATGGAATAAAAAGGCAATTCTCTATCACAAAAAATCCTCAGCAAAATGGAGTAGTGGAAAGAATGAACAGAATAGTTCAATAAATGGCATGAGCTATGCTTGATGAATCTAGAATTACTGCAACCTTCTGGGGTGAAGCTGCATTTGTTGTCGTGAATATTCTCAACAAAGCAAATGTTTGGGTAAATAGCAATCAAACTCCATATGAAATTTGGTATGGTAAGCCTCCTATTGTAAAACACTCTAGAGTTTTTGGAAGCAAATGTTTCATCAAAAGGACTGATGAAAAACTTGGTAAGTTTGAACCCAGAGCAGACGAAGGAATTATTTTTGGTTATTCATCTAGAAGTAAAGGATACAAATTTTATAACAAAAGACTTCAGAAAGTTGTTGAAAGCATTGATGTTGTAATTGATGAAGCATGCAGAAATCTAGAACAAATGAAATCATCAGAGGAATATCGGGAATGCTTTCCCACATCAAATCAACATGATAAATAAGAAGAAATCAATGAAGAACTAGAAGAAGATACAACAGATAGGGAAAATACTCCATCTAGGTATATTCAGAAGAATCATCCAAAATCTCAAATTCTACGAGAAAAAGGGTCTAGAGTATAGACAAGAAGAACTCTTATAGGGACCTCAAGTTATCTAGCATTACTATCCTCCACATAACCTCAGAATGTAAATGAAGCCTGAAAATACGAATGTTGGGTCAAGGCCATGGATGAAGAATTTGACCAAATTGAAAAGAATTATACTTGGGAATTAGTTCCTAGACCTCATGATAAAAATGTTATAGGAACAAAACAAACATTTAAGAATAAGCTAAATGAAAATGGAGAAGTTATTAGAAATAAGGCAAGACTTATTTGTAAAGGGTATGCTCAACAAGGTATATATTTTGAAGAAACTTTTGCACCTATTGCCAGACTTGAAGCCATAAGGATGTTTCTTGCTCTTTCTAGTTTTCGAAAATTCAAAGTATATCAAATGGATGTAAAATCAGCTTTTCTTAATGGAGATCTAGAAGAAGAAGTTTACATTGAACAACTAGAAGGATTCATTCTTGGAAATGATGCAAAACTCATATACAAGCTCAAAAAGGCTCTCTATGGTCTAAAACAGGATCTAAGGGCTTGGTATTACCGCCTTGACAAATATCTACAACAACAAGGTTTCACAAAAGGTTCTACAGATAGCAATTTATACACAAAGATTGAAAATGATAAACTACTAATTATTGTTGTTTATGTTGATGATATCATCTTTGGTAGCAATGAAGAATCCATGAGTCAGAATTTTGCTTCAGTAATTCAAAAAGAATTTGAAATGTCCTTACTTGGTGAACTTACTTATTTTCTTGGTCTACAAGTACAACAAACAAAAGATGGTATTTTCCTTTCACAAACAAAATATCTCAAGCAAATCTTGAAGAAGTATGGAATGGAATATTCTAAACCAGTATGTACTCCAATGGTAACAGGATGTAGTCTCAGTTCTAATGATGAATCACCAACAGTAAACCAACCAACATACAGATCTATGATCGAAAGTCTGCTCTATCGAACAGGTACCAGACTTGATATCATGCATGCAGTAGGAATTGTTGGAAGGTTCCAATAAAATATAAAGGAATCACATCTTCAGGAAGTTAAGAGAATTTTCAAATATCTTCAAGGAACTCATGAATTTGGACTATGGTATCCTAAAGATACAAATCTTACTCTTCATGAATATACAGATGTAGATTGGGAAGGAAATTTTGATGATCGAAAGAGCACTAGTGGAGGTGCATTCTATATGGGTTCATGGCTAGTGTCTTGGTTGAGAAAGAAACAAAGTTCGATTGCCTTATCTACTATTGAAGCAGAATATGTGGCTACTGCATCTTGCTGCACAAAACTACTTTGGATGATCCAAACATTGCAAGACATTCAAATCACATGCACTCCACCTATTTCCATTCTATGTGATAATACAAGTGCCATCAGTATTTTGAAAAATCCTATCATGCACTCCAAGACCAAGCACATACCCATTAAGTACCATTTTCTACGAGAACAAGTGCTTGAACAAAAGGTTAAGTTGGAGTATGTTCCCTTAAAAGAACATGTTGTTGATATATCGACCAAACCACTTCCCAGAGAAACTTTTGAATATCTCAAACAAAAGTTGGGAGTAGTTGCTGCATCATCATATTGTTAAATCCAGTTTTCAGAGGAAGGTTATTATACATGGGTTTCATGAAGTATAGTCGCATATACATGTGGGTTTCTATGGTTGAAGTAGTGTATATGTTTTTCTAACAAAAAAACAGTGGGCCAGACTTTGATATGGGCGCTCTGCCTGATATTGATGATTATAATCTGACGATATGCTTTGTTCATTGATTTTTATATGATTGACAAAGATGCCTTGATGAATGACTTGTTGACTATGCACAGGTAGCATAGGTTCAGGGGGAGCATTAGCCTTCACATGCATTCTGCATTGTTGGCATTATGTTTGCGGAGTTCAACTATGGTTTCAGATATTTATATCATTTGTTGCATAAGTCATGTAAAGATCTAGGGGGTGATATGACTCCTTTGGTCATAGTCTATATTTGAATGAGTCCTATTGGACATATGATGTAATTTGTTTCCCCACTATGCCTCAGATGGATGATGTAATAATTGTTGTTTTTCTGTCATGTAGAAACAATTGGTATATCCACACTTGGTTGGGTGGATCAAATGTGGTGTATCCCCACTTGTTTGGGTGATTGATGTATGTATGAGTCATTGGTCTTAGGGAGGTCATACTCACTTAGTTGAGTTCTGGAGTCATGTTATTCTTTTAAAACATATCTCTGCAGAATTTGCACGTACTCATGGGGAGCATGGATAGCATAATGTATATCAAAGAGGGATAGTAGGTTGGTTCTCCCTTTGCCCTTGATGTCAAAGGGGGAGAGTATTTTGGTGTTGGTGTTACATGTTATCTCTAATAGTTTCTACAGCTTGTAGTAATCAACACCATCATGGTTGTCATCCAGTCCAAAGGGGGAGATTGTTGGAATTATGGTACAAGTGTTGTTCTTGATGGCAACTCACTCACAAGTCAGTTCAGTTTTGATGAAAGGAAACTCACAGTATAACATGTCTATTTAGATGTAACAAGGCATTGGTACAACAGAAAAGGTAGATGGAACTAAGGTCTAATGATAAAAATAAAGAAGTTGAAGGAAAAGGATGGCATAAAGCAGTTTAAGATGTGTACAGTGGTCCACTTAGTCAAAACAGTGTATACACGCTGGTTCACAGAACAAAAAGAGTGCATATGTATACACGCACTTTCACAAGAATAAAAGCGTGTATATGTTGGAAAATCAAGGAAATTCAAGAGTAAACAATACCAAGGGTCAATACCATGGTATTAGCCCACAATATTGAGTGGAGTAATGACTATTTGATCCTGTCCCAGAATACCATGGGTCCTAAGTGGTTTTGGTCCGAGGTATCGAGAAAGGCCTAAAACTATATAAGGAGGAGAAGATCATAAGGCCAAAGTGTGCAAGTAAAAGGGTTTTCTCAGGAATACTTCTATTTGAAGTATATTTTATGTAGCAGGGGCTATGTTTGTGATTTGATCTGAAATATTATGTACACCTTGAATTCAATGTTGGATCAGGATCATGAAACCTAAAATGACTTATCATTGAATGATCTGATATTGGTTGGGATAGATCTAATTGCGTACACCTGTTTTATTCTTTAAATGTCATGATCTGGGTTTGTCTGAAGTCTAGAATATCAACGAAGTTATGAGTTAATATTTGCAGATCTATACGCTGGTTCGTCTCGGTAAAAGCGCGTATAAACACAGGTTCTACTCTTCCAAGTAGTGTATACAAAAGAAAATCCTATTCTTCATATCTGACTAATCTATCTGATCAGTTATGTTGTTTTATTGTTATCTATGAATGAAGTCTTCTTATATCTTAATGTAAAACTGAATGCATAAGGAGTTTGGTGTCTGGTTGATTGATTGTCTAAGTAATAAGGGTTATCTCTGCTACTGCCTGTCTAAAGCTTTGTAAATTGACAGTAGATGTTCAGTATATTGCTGGTTGGTACAAACTTGATTCAGAAGTTTTATGTTTAAGTAGTTTTGAGGGTATCCACAGCTTTAGTTAAAGGAAGCAACGTATACACGCAGGTTGGGTTCAGTAAAGCAACATTTACATTCTGATGCATTATTTTTGAGGTTATAGATGGTTCTGAATGATGATGCAGGTTTCTGGGTTTAGCACAGTGTTCTGGTGACAGTGATCTGATTTTTCAGATTAACTGATTATTTGTTGATTTGGTTTGAGTTTCAAAGTTTCTGATGGGTCCAGTATGAAAATTTGATGAAACGAGGTCTTCATTTGTATTGTTGTGTACTAGGAACATCTAGTATAAAAATTTATGAAACAATTAGGAAGACAGAAGGTCTTAGTCTTCTGTAGGTCGACGCCTACATACTAGTAAACACATTAGCTAGTACAAGAGCTAGGGGGTTGTAGCCCCTTCCAGTAGAATCTAGAAAATGAGAGAAGGATGTAGCCTTCTGCGGATGGGTGCCTGTGTATTGGTATGAGTCTAAACTAGGACAAGATTGTAAACATATTTTCTTAATATTAAAAGAAGACAAGGACGACAGCAGCAAGTGGTTTTTCTCCTGCATTGGGTTTCCACCTTAAATCTTGGTGTTCATGTGTGTTTCTTATGTGTGATGGTTTATTATGTTTTTACTGCACTGTTTAACAAGTTATTGATGCATTGATTAAGGTTAAACACATGATTAATTGACTAAATCATAATTTCTTTGGGTATACACTGGTTTCTCTAATCACAATAGTGTGTACACACAAGTTCACTTCACAAAAGTAGCGTATATAAATCTATTTGGGAAATGAAAAATTATTGAACTGTAAATATTGATCCACACCCCCCCCCCCCCTCTCAGTCTTATTTCCAATAGAAAGCACGATGAAATCTAATACAAAGCTTAAGATATTAGAAATGAAAATTGCAACCTATCTTCTGAAACTGAAAGATGCTGACCTAATTAGTAGAAAAACCCTAAATCTCATAAGAAACCAGAATTCTATCTTTTTGGACTGAATACGAGGTTTTCCTCAAACCATGGTCCCTGGAGGGAGGAATGAGTTCAGATCTACCTATTATCATCCTTTTTTGATATTCCCTTATCTCTTTAATGCTATTGTTACACATATGCACAAATGAAAGCAAACCAATCAAATTCACCAATCCTTGCAATGTAACAATGCCACAATCAATTCAACAAGTAATCTATGAAATGAACTATGCCTACAAGTATGGTGAGAGGAACCTCTACTGGTAGAGTTGGGCCCTAACCCAAGACTTTTAGCCCTTTGAGTCAACTCAGTGTTGGATCAAGAGAATGCTCATTTTCATTAACATATCAAAAAAATACATAGCAGTGTTTTGTCACAATCCTTCAACTCGAAAGTACTTAGCTATGTTGCATAAAAAATTTGAATCCTAATGAGGCTCTAGGCCTCCTTATTTATACAATAGAAGTTGCCAACAACTTCCTTAAATTTAGGGAGGCTTGGCTCCCAATCTTAAGATTAACTGGTTCTTAACTATCATTGGCTCAACTGCCTGCAACTCCAGGCTGGTGTGATTTGATTGAGGGATCTTCGAATGAGTGAGGATTTAATGAGGAAGATCCATCTCCTATAATATCCTTCTTGTCTCATTCAAGTTCCTACATCTTAATTAGCCATGATTTTCTCCCAAAAACCTGCAATCAATCCACTTTAGACCACTAGACATAACCTCTTACTTTTACTCATCTCATTAAGCAAAATATCATTAAAACATGTAAGGAATTATGAGAAGAGTTTATATTAATTAGCTTGGAGGTGTATTAAGGTCCATATACTTTACCCAATGATGAGCCTCATCACTCTGGTTGCATAGATGGGGTGGAAGATCCACTAGATTGATGTCAAAACAACATTCTCCAATGGAGTTACTGAGGAGGATGTGTATATCAAGAAACGAGGAGGCTTCGAGAAATTTTATAGGGTGTCTCATGTGTGTAGACTCAAGCGAGCATTGTATGACCTCAAGCAATCACCCCGTGCTTAGTACATCACGATTGATAACTATCTCACCAGTTTGAGCTTCACAAAAAGTGAAGCAGATGCAAACCTCTAGCATATATTGGTAGAAGGTAAATTATTGATTACTATCATATATGTTGATGACTTGATTTTAGTTTGTGATGAGCAGCTGATCAGATCTTGCAAGGAAGACCTTGCAGAGAATTTTAAATGAAGGAGATGGGTCTCATGTAATACTTTCGTGGAATGGAAGCATGGAAAGGATATGGGAAACCATTTGTCTCTCAGGGCAATTATTTCAATGAGACACTTCATAGGCTCCACATGGATATTTCAAACCCATGGAAACACCTCTAGTGACCAGCTGGAGGAAAGAGGATGCCACTTCAGATGAGGAAGTGGATGATATTGTTTACTAGTAGCTGGTGGGTTCTCTAATGTATCTTGTGAAAACATGACTAGATATGTGTTATGCAGACAACCATCTGAGCCAATCTATGGTTAGGCCAACCAAGTTATTTTGGAGCGCAGCTAAGCATGTTCTACAATACCTCAAAGGAACTACCTAATTTGGACTATGGTACAGACGGACAGAGGGACTGAATCTATGTGGCTTCACAGATGCAGATTGGATGGAGTCCATCAGACTGAAAGAGTAAATCAGGTGTAATTTTTAGTGTTGTGTTCGCAGTGGTTTCTTGGTACAACAGGAAGAAAAGATATGTGGCACTCAGCTTGGCGGAAACAAAATACATGCCTATCAGTCAAGCAGAATGTGAGGTGATTTGGATGAGAAATATACTTGTTTGATTGTTTGGTCAAATGATGGATCTAATTGTGATATACTATGATAATCATAGTTGCATCAAGCTCTTTTCAAATCTCATTTTTCATGATCAATCCCAGCATATAGATATATGGATATCACCATTTATGGGATTTATGGGACTATGTGTAGAGGCAGATAATGTTGTTGCAGTACATTCTGATAGAGAAACAAGATGATGATATTTTTACAAAGGCCTTGTCAACATGGAAGTTTGAGTTCCACGGTTGTAGGATAGGGGTGGTTGATAATCCCTCTCTTGTTGAGAGGGGGTGGTGAAAAATGCAGCAAGAAATTTTCAATTTTATTTTTCCTTGATTAAATTGAGAAAATTTGAATTTCCACATCAACAGAACACTTGGATGATGTTAACTTGTGTGACATGGCTTATGTCACCCAGTTTACTTATTAAATTCTAGTTGGACGAGTTAGAGTTAAATTATGCATGTGTCATTGCTAATTTGTAGCAATCAAGGTCAATTATCTCATGTTGTTTTCAGTTAAACTAGTTCCAACTTTTGGAGGCACTAATGGAAGGTCAATTAAGCAATGGGACTTCAATCAAACTCAATGATTATCTCATTAAATGGTCAATCGAACCAAAATAGCTAGTGCATGCAGAAAATTTTAGTCACCCAGTTGAGGTGGAGATTCCAAGGTAGTGTAACATCAGTTGTAGACTACTCTTGAGTGTACAGGTGTTTCATGTGGTCATATGACCATATGATCAACCTAAGGAATTACACAACTTAATTATATTAATTTCCTAAATAGTAGGGGTTAATTCCTTAAGGAACAATGAAAGTAAATAAGAGCTCAAGATGAGGCAAATTTTGACTAATTCTGGGTCAGAGGCCTTCAGTCAGAAGAGATATAGGTTGTGCACTTGCAAGGTTATCTCATTTGAGCAAAGAAATTGCAATACAACTTTATTCATTTGATTAATGCAAGCAAGCATTGGAGTTTATTGCAGATTTCTTTCCCCACATAAAAATACTTGTTGCATGTTTGTTATTTTGTCTTTCATGTTTGAGAATTTTGTTCTAAATTGTGAATTAATGTTTGCATAGCGGTATAGTAGGTTTGTGTCTTGTTATTTTTATTTAAACTTCATGAGCAGTTGAAAATCTACAGCTTAATTTCTACATGGTATCAGAGATGTATTCACATTAGAGCAAGAAATTTGAATTTGTTTCTCAAAGGTTCGAATTTAAGATCAATGTAGTAGGATTTATTTAGAGCTGAGAATATTTCCTTCAAAGGACTAAGGCTAGAGTATGCCTTGGAAGGAACCTATAATTTTTTGCATGGAAGGACTACATGGAGGTAGTATTGGATGATAATGTATTGTTTTAATATGTCAAGGAAAATGTTTCAAAACCACAATCATTTGATGCCCAGAACCTTGCTCAATAGAAGAAAGACGTTGCCAAGGTAAGGATAAAAAAATTAGGCAATATAGGATCATATTGTCTCAAATATCCATGGAAAGGAAACTTTGTTTGCATTGTAGAAAGCACTGGAATAATTATTTGAGAATAGTAGTGACCACACGAAGCTGCCGCTCAAGGATAACTTTGAAGTATCAAGATGTAGAACAATGACACAATTTCGTAGAATTTGAACAAGATTACACAATGTCATGATGAACTTGGAAGGGTCAGTGTTAATGTCCATGAAGAAGACTCAGTAACCCTAGCCCTTATGGGCCTTCCCAAGAGTTGGCATAACTATCAAGATTTGGTGAATGGGAGGGAGAAACTACCTAGTTCCGAGTGCTTATGGTCTAATTTGGTACATGAGGAAATAAGGAGGAATACCATAGATGGGACTTCATCCAAGATTGAGGATGAAGAAAAATTTTCATTGGATGAAAGGAAAGTAATGGAAAAGGGAAGAAATACCAATCCAAACAAGAATCCAGTCAAGGGGGAAGGAAGAAAGATTTGTCAAAAATTAAGTGTTTCCACTGTCATGAATTTAGGCACTCTGCCACGAAATGGCCACACAAAAAGACAAGAAAGAACACCTCAAGAAGAGTAGCAGGTGAAGCTTTAGCTTCACATTTCGAGCTTGACCTTACCCTTATTGCATGCATGGCCAACACAGTGACAAAGAGTGTGTGGTACCTGGACTTGGGTGCATCGTTCCACATGATGTGGAATACTGATCCAGGTGGATATTGGTGGCCACCCACTAATTCCACTTGGATCCCCTCTAGTGCTTCTTTCAGTTTTTTCAGTTTCCTTAATTATAGCACAGTTTACTATTTTTAGTAGTTTTTCGGGTCCTAAACTTCCGAAGCTGTTTTGAGGCCCTAAACGACGTTTTTTGGGAAATCTATCGCCAACTATATTTTTGTCAAAAAATCGTCTTTTCTGTCATATTCCTCGGATAGATCTTTCCAATGGGCTATCATGCACGTCAAACGGAGATAATACGACCAATTCGCGATCCCGGGAAGTTGATGTACCGACTTACCCAAAAACAGGGCCCACAATTTGGCGTTTCATCTTCTAGGGTTAGGTTTTGGAATGTGAAGGGTTTTCCATTGTTTCTCAACAATAAATAGGCCTTAGAGCCTCATTGTAACACAGTTCAGAGGCATGTAGCCACACATCTCTTCTCAGAGATAAGCTACCATCGTCCTAGCTAGTTTATTTCCATTTATGGTTGTAAGCATATTTCAGTATTTTCCATTAATGAAATGAAGTATTATTTCCGTTGCATCTTTGTGTATATGGTTATCTCTGTAATTTGTTGTGTTCCTGTTTAAGTCTGGATCAAATACATACTTTTGCAAATGCACATCAAGATGGGGGATGGCAGAAGGTATAACATGGCTAAGATTGGTATAGTCACCTTTTAGAGGGATTCGGTCTCCCCCTAAGGGCTTAAGCATGTCATGTTCATTTCGGGCCTAAAGAAAAATCTCGTCTCTCTTGCAGTTTTGGAAGACAGTGGTTATGATGTGATATTCAGCAAAGGAAAGGAATTCCTTGGAGACATAGCCATGGGATAGGTGAAGAGGATAGGGGTTTGTGTGAAAAACCTGTATAAGCTATATGTGGAGGATTATGTTGCATTGAGCACAAAGGAAGAGAAGATGCAAAGTTGTGATGTCGGTGAAATTTGGCATAGAAGACTTGACCATTTTCATCATGGCACTTTGAAAATCATGCAACAGATAACCACAGGCCTCCCCAAATGAGAACTTGAGCAACAAGAAGTATGCAAAGGATGTACCTTGGGAACTACACAAATTACACATTCCATGATCGGGACAACAAAGCACATGCAATCCTTGAAAGGATTCACTCTCATGTCTGTGGACGTTTCTTGAAAACCTCCACTACTAGGAAAAAATATTTTATCATTTTTATTGATGACTTCTCACAAAAGTGTTGGATATCCTTCATGCCAAAAAAGGATGGGACATTCTCCAAGTTCATAGAATTCAAGGCAATGGCTGAGAAAGAAACAACCAAGAAGGTGAAGGCTCTCAGGAGTGATAATGGAGGTGAGTATATGTCGAATGAATTTAAAATTTTCTATACAAAAGAAGGCATTATAAGAAAGTTGAGAGTACCCCACAACCCACAACAAAATGGGGTGGCTGAGAGAAAGAACCGTAGAATTGTGGAAGCAGCGAGGGCAATGTTGCATGATCAAGGTCTACCTCTGCATTTGTGGGCTAAGGCATGTAACACAACCATCTATTTTCATAACCAAAGTCCTCATCAGATTCTTGGCATGATTATAGCGAAGGAGGATTTTTTTGGGAAAAATTCAGATGTGTCACACTTCAGGATTTTTGGAGCCTGTGTTTACTGTCGTGTCTCCAAAGAATCAAGGTAGAAGCTAGAGTCAATTGAGGAATTGGGGGTAGTTGTGGGTTACACAAAAAACTCCCCGCAGCTACCGTGTCTACTTGCCATCCCTCAGAATTCCAGTTGTGTGAAGGGATGTAAAATTTGATGATGATGAATCCATGCGGTGCTCTCTTATGTTGAAAATAGAAACAAGAAATGTTAAAAATAGCATCTAGAAATTCCAATTTAATTTGTCCTTGAATCAAATTGATAGTTAAATTGAATTTTTTTCTCATAGCAACTTGTAATAGTTAACTAAGTTAAGTTGACTTAGTTAGCTTAGGAAATTTGACTTGGAAGTATATCTGATGTCATGTAAGTGTGATCCCTAAGTTTTAAGGGTCCAGATTGAGTTTATTGGAGTTGTAATTAGATAACTCAATTTGATTGAGTTATAGTCAGTTAAACTAGTTCTAACTCTTGGAGGAACTAGTAGAGGTCTAGTAGTGAGTTGGTGCACTGGTGCATCCTCGGTGCTACTCCAGCTAATTGGAGATTCACTCAAGAGAAACGCATGCATGTCAGTTTAGATGAAGACCCAATTGAGGTTAGAGTGTAGGGACAATGTATTATCAGTTGTATAATTTTCTGATTTGTACAAATCATGCATGTAATCAGAGAAGGATGTCATTTTGGATTATGCAATTATGGAAGAAGGATTTCCTCATTAAATAGAGGCTAATTCATATAGGAATTATGCAAGAATATAGGGGCTTCGAGAGCAGCAGAATAAGCTAAGGTTTGGCTTGAGCTAGCTTGTGAGAAGAGAGTTGATCATGCTTGTGCCAGAATTTTTCTAGTGAGAACAAGTGTTGTATTATCACTCAGATTTCTGAATAACGCAATATAGATAGTAGGGGTTTTGAGCAGTGGCTTTCCCCGGATAAATATTGTGTTATGTGCCATTGATGTTCTTCCTCTTGTTGATTATTGTTTTCATCGATCTTGGTTTTCATTGTTTGAGAGTATAGTAGATGCTTGTCTTTTGTTTTAGGACATTACATGAGCTATGAATCTACAGGAAAATCTACATGGTATCAAAGTTGAAGACAATATAATAGAGGAGATTTCGATTTTAAGGTTACAGGGGAAATTCGAAATTGCAGTTCACACTTCAGGGTCGGCAAATGGATTTTTTTGGTTTGATATTCAAGTATGCCTTGGATGGAAGTTTGAATTACATAGCCTAGAAGGACAAGATGGAAGTAGTGCTGGAAGACAATGGCCTCAAGGAATTCTTTGATCAAGACATTCCTAAGGCTCCAACATCAGATGCCAAAGATTTGGCTGAATGGAAGAAGTGTGTGGCAAGGGCAAGGCTAATTATCCTTGAGGGAGTTTGAGACCATATTGTCTCGAGTCTCCATGGCAAGGAAACTACATATGCTATGTGAAAAGCATTGACAGACCTATTCAGAATAGCAGTGGCCATAGGAAATTGGCACTGAATGACAAGCTTTGAAAAATCAAGATGGATTCGGGCGACTCAATTCCAAATTACTTGACCAAGTTCACCCATTGTCGAGATGAGCTTGGAAGTGTTAGAATCATTGTTGTCTAGGATGATGTGGTTAGCCTAGCGTTTCTAGGACTTCCCAAGAATTGGCATAGTTATCAGGACTCTGTCAATGGGAGGGGGAAGCTACTAGATTGGGAATGACTATGGTCGGATTTCGTACAAGAGGAGTTTCGACAGAATATCAGAGATGGTACCTCTTCCAAAGAAGTGGAAGAGGACGTTGCCTTAAGTAGTAAGGAAAAAAAGGCCATGGGAAAAAATTCCCAAGGCGAGGCGAGCAACAAGAAGATGGACTTGTCAAAAGTCAAGCGTTTTCACTGTCACAAGCACAGGCACCATGCCACGAATCGCCCACAGACGAAAGCAAGTAAGGAGCATCCAGTAGCTACAGCAGGTGAAGCTCTAGCTTCACAATTGGAACTTGATTTCACTCCCATTGCATGCATGACTAGCAGTGTCATGGGAGGCATGTGGTATCTTGACAGTGGTGCCTCATTCCATATGACGGGGAACAAAGATCTCTTTAGTGATTTTGAGGAGTAAGACCTCAAGTAGAACATAAAGTTTAGAGATGACGAGAGGTATAGCACTCTTGGTATTGGTATAGTTACCTTTCAGAGGGAGTCTGGCTCCCCTCTCAGAATCACAGATGTCATGTATGTTCCAGGACTAAAGAAGAATCTTGTTTCCGTTGCGATATTAGAATATTGTGGATATGATGTGAGTTTTAGTAAGGGAAAGGTTTTCCTTAGACACATCTCCATGGGACAAGTGAAATAGATAGGTGTATGAGTTAAGAACCTGTATGCTCCTGAGGTAAAATTTGCATGAAAATCCTTGAGGAGCAAGGAAAAGGTTAGAGATTTGGTGGTTGAGAGGGAGAGTTAATAACCTCTCAACATGCAGCCCCAAAAGAAGCCTTAGAAGCATCCTCAAACAATTATGGAGTAGCCACAATTGGAGAAGTAGAGAGGAGACCGAGTGGAGAAATCCACTCAAGAAGAGAAGAAGTAGTCTCAAACAATTGTGGAGCAACCACAATTGGAGAAGCAGAGAGCAGACCAAGTGGAGGCATCCACTCATGCAAAGACCTCCAATAGGGGGAAATTTTGAGCCCAACTGGAAAGAGTGATCACATGTAGCCATACCTCCAGGTGTGAGGTGGGGAAATGTGAAGTGATAGTCCCAAGAGGGATGAAAATGGGCAGGGTCCGTTGAGTGGTTTTGTCTCATGGATCTTACCTTGCTATACGAGCCCAAAGTACATAGTAGCAGGAGCAACCAATGGTGGTTGATGCTGTCAGAGATCAAAGTGACAGAGGCTAGAGCAGTTAGATACTGAAGGGTGTAGAGGAGAGTTGAAAATATTCTATAAAGGTAGAGTCAGTAGAAGCACAATTCTTTCACTCGTCAAAGGTAGTAGCATCCAGATACTTTGATGGCAGATGCATCATATTGATTCAAGTTGGATGCTTTTTGAGTTTCAGGAGTTTTTGTAGCAATAACACTAGAAAGAAGTGTTGCATGAAGAACATTCCAAAGGTTTAGGATCAAGATAGAGTTGAATTCCTTTCCTTTTAATAGGGAGTGTTGAAAATAGCAACAATAAATGTTAAAAATAGCATGTAGAAATTCCAATTTAATTTGTCCTTGAATTAAATTGATAATAAAATTGTAATTCTTTCCCTCATAGCAACTTGTAATAGTTAACTAAGTTAAGTTGACTTTGTTAGCTTAGGAAATTCATGTTGGAAGTATATATGAAGTCATGTAAGTGTCATCCCTATGTTTTAGGAGTACAGATTGAGTTTATTGGATTTGTAATTAGATAACTTAGTTTGACTGAGTTATAGTTAGTTAAACTAGTTTTAACTATTGGAGGAACTAGTAGTGAGTTGGTGCACTAGTGTATCCTCAATGCTACTCCATCTAACAAGAGATTCACTCAAGAGAAACTCATGCATGTCAGTTCATTGGAAGACCCAGTTGATATTAGAGTGTAGGGATAGTGTACTATCAGTTGTATAATTTTCTGAGTTGTACAGATCATGCACGCACTTAGAGAAAGACCTCAGTTTGGATTGCACAGTTATGGAAGAAGGATTTCCTCATTAAATAGATGCTAATTCCTCTAGGAATTGCACAAGAAAATAGGGGCTTGTAGAGAAAAAAAATAGGCTAAAGTTTGGCTTGAGCTAGCTTGTGAGCAGAGAATTGATCATACTTGTTCAGGAATTGTTCTAGTGAGAACAAGCTTTGTATTATCACTCAGATTTCTGATTAATGCAATATATAGAGTAATGGTTTTGAGTAGTGGTTTTCCCCGGATAAATATTGTGTTATGTGCCATTGATTTTCTTTCTCTTGCTGATTATTGTTTTCATCAATCATTGGTTTCTTCTGTTTGAGACTAGAGTAAATTCTTGTCTTGTTTTTTAGGAAATTACATGAGTTGTGAATCTACAGGAAAATCTACATCTTGAGAGGGAGCTTCAGAACCTACTAGAAGAAGAGATTTTAGTTCCAAAGGAGGAAGCTCAAGAAGTTGTGGAGCAGCCATAAATTGAGGAATAGAGAGTGGAGACAAGCACTCAAGTAGAATCATCCAGAGAAGGTATAAAAAGGATCAAGGAAGCTGAGAGACCTATGTAGGATGCTAGGGAGAATGTTGGTGCTCCTTCAAAATGCAGGCAGAGAAGGTCACTATATCAGCACACTGGCTACATGACTCTAATGACTGAGCTTGTAGACACTAAGCCATCCTCTTTCGAGGAAGCAGTAGAGAAACCTGTATGGGTTGATTTAATGGTGGAGGAATATGAATCCATTGTAAAGAACAGTGTTTGGGAAGTGGTCCAAAGACCAGCAGTTAAATTAGTTGTGGGTTTGAGATGGATCTTCAAAGTAAAGTACGTTGCAGATGAAAGAATAGAAAAGTACAAGGCTAGATTTGTGGCCAATGGGTACTCTCAAATTTCAAGTTGAGGGGATTAACTATGAGGATACCTTTCCTCTTGTAGCAAGGTACTCCTCCATTCAATCAATTATTTCTCTTGTTACACTGATTGGGTGGAAGATCCTCCAGATGGATGTGAAAACAACATTCCCTAATGGATTTATTGAGGAGGAGGTGTATATTGAGCAAATAGAAGGCTTCGAGACTTTTGATAGGGAGGCACATGTGTGTAAACTCAAGCAAGCATTGTACGATCTCAAGAAAGCACCCTGTTCTTGGTACACCATGATCGATAGATATCTCACCGGTTTGGGCTTCACCAAAATTGAAGTAGATGAAAACCTCTATCATATCTTGGTAGAAGGTAAATTGTTAATTATTTTCTTCTATGTTGATGAATTGATTTTAACTGGTGATGAGAAGCTAATTAGATCCTGCAAGGAGGACCCTGTAAGAGAATTTGAAATGAAGGACATGGGTCTTATGTACTACTTCCTCGGATTAGAAGTATGGCAAGGCGACGGGGAATTGTTTGTCTCTCAGGGAAATTATGCCAATCAGATACTTCATAGGTTATGCATGGATAGCTTCCAACCCATGGAGACACCTCTAGTGACCAAATAGAGGAAAGAGTATGTCGCTTCAGATGCGGAAGTGGATGCTACTATTTACCATCAGTTGGTGGGTTCACTAATGTATCTTGTGAACACACAACCAGATATGTGCTATGTAGTCAACCAGCTAAGCCAAGCTATGCTTAGGCCAACCAAGTTATTTTGGAGGGTAGCTAAGCATGTTCTACAATACCTCATAGGAACTACCCAGTTTGGTCCATTGTACAGACAAGCATAAGGAGTGAAGTTATGTGGCTTCACAAATGGAGATTGAGCGGGGAGCCCATAAACATTTTCTTGGTACATCAGGAAGCAAATATCTTTAGCACTCAGCCTGACAGAAGCAGAATACATGGCTTTCAGTCAAGCATCAATTGAGGTGATCTAGATGAGAAAGATACTTGTTAGATTGTTTGGTCAGATGATGTATCCAAAGGTGATCTACTATGATAATTACAATTGCATCAAGCTCTCTAAAAATCTTGTTTTTCACGATCGATCCAAGCATATAGATATCTGGTATCATCATTTAAGGGACTGTGTGTAGAGGTTGATAATGTTGTTACGGTACATTCTCATACATGAAAAAGATGTTTATATCTTAAGAAATACCTTTTCAAGAGGTAAGTTCGAGTTCCACAGGTGTAGGATAGGGGTGGTTGATAATCCCTTTCTTAGTGACAGGGAGTGTTAAAAAATGCAACAAGAAATTCTCAATTTGATCTTTTCCTTGATTAAACTGAGAAAATTTGAATTTCCACATCAACGTACAACTTGGATGATGTTAACTTGTGTGACATGGCTTGTGTCACCTAATTTACTTAGTAAATTCGAGTTGGAAGAGTTAGAGTTCAATTTTGCATGTGTGATTTTAATTTGTAGCAATCAAGGCCATTTATCTCAGGTTGTTTTCAGTTAAACTAGTTCAAACTTTTGGAGGAACTAGTGGAAGGTCAGCTAAGTAGTGGGACTTCAGTCAAACTTAGTGATCATCTAGTTAAATAATCAATCATCCCAAAATAGCTAGTAAATGTAGATAATTCGAGTTACCTAGTTGAAGTGGAGATTCCAAGGTAGTGTAACATCAGTTGTAAACTAGTCTTGTGTGTACATGTATTACATACAGTCAGACGATCAACCTAAGGAATTGTGCAATTCAATTAGAGGAGTTTCCTCAATAACAGGGGCTAAGTTCTCAAGGAACAATGCAAGGAAATAGGAGCTAAAGTCAAGGAAAATTTTGACTAAGTCTAGGTCAGAGGCCTTCAGTGAGAAGAGAGATAGGTTGTGCACTTGCAGGGTGAGCTTAGTTGAGCAAAGAAATTTTAATACATCTATTCATTTGATTAATGCAAGAAGCCATTGGGGGTTTTAGTAGATTGATTTCCCCAGATAGAAATAATTGTTCCTTGTGTATTATTTATTCTTGCATGTCTAAGAGTTTTGTTCTAAATTGTGAATTAATGTCCGCAAAGTAGTCTAGTAGGTTTGTGTCTTGCAATTTTGATTAAAACTTCATGATTTTTCGAAAATATACAACCTAATTTCTAAATGGTATCATATATGGATTCACATTAGAGTAGGAAATTCAAATTTGTTTCTTAAAGGTTCGAATTTGAAGATCAGTGTAGCAGTGTTTCTTTAAAGGTGAGAAGATTGCCTTCAATGGACTAAGCCTAGAGTATGCCTTGGAAGGCACCTCTAATTTTTTCCATGGAAGGACTGCATGGAGGCAGTATTGGATGACAATGGATTGCTTGAATATGTCAAGACAGATGTTGCAAAACCAAAATCATTTGATTCCTGGAATCTTTCTCAGTGGAATAAACATGTTGCCAATGCAAGGAGAATAACCTTGGGGGGAGTACGTGATCATATTGTCTCGAATTTCGATGGAAAATAAAATTTGTTCACAATGTGCAAAGAACTGATAGCATTGTTCTAGAATAGTAGTGACCACAGGAAGCTAATGCTCAAGGATAAAATTTGAAGTATCAAGATGCAGAACAATGACATAATTCTGTAGTATCTGAACAAGTTTACACAATGTCATGATGAACTTGGTGGGGTCAGTGTTAATTTCCCTGAAGAAGACTTGGTAACCCTAGCCCTTATGGGCCTTCACAAGAGCTGGCATAGATACCAAGATTCAATGATGGGAGGGAGAAACTACCGAGTTGGGAATGCTTATGGTTTGATTTGGTACAGGAGGAAATAAGATGGAATACCATAGATGGGACTTCATCCAAGATATAGCATGATGAAAAAATTTCATTAGCTGGAAGGGAAAAGAAGGGATAAAGGAAGAAATCCTAATCCAAACCAAAATCCAATCAAGGGGGCAAGAATAAAGGTTTATAAAAAATTAAATGCTTCCATTGTAATGAATTCTGGCACTATGCCACGAAATTTCCACACAAGAAGGCAAGCAAGAAGACCTCGGGAGGAGTAGCATGTGAAGTTTTAGCTTAAAATTTCAAGCTTGACTTTACCCTTATTCCATGCATGGCTAGCATAGTGATGGGGAGAATGTGGTACCTGAACTCAGGTGCATCGTTCCACATGACGAGGAATAAAGACTTTTCAATGACCTGGAAGAAAAATATTTTCAAATGCACATCGAGATGAGGGGCAATGGAAGGTATGACACGATCGGGATTAGTACAATAACCTTTCAGAAAGAGTTGGGCTCCCCCCTCAAGCTCAAGGATGTCATGTTCATTCCAAGCCTAAAGAAAAATATCATATTTGTTACATTTTTGGAAGACAGTGATTATGATGTGATATTCAACAAAGGACAGGCATTCCTGATACACATAGCCATGAGATAGGGGAAGCAGATCGGGGTTCATGTGAAGAGCTTGTACAAGCTAGATATGGAGGATTGTGATGCATTGAGCACAAAGGTGGAAAAGGTGAAAAGGTGCGATGTAGGTGAACTTTGACATAGAAGACTTGGCCATTTGCATCATGGTTCTTTTAAGATCATGCAAAAAATAACCACAGACCTCCTCAAAGGAGCACTTGAGAAGATAGAAGTATGAAAAGGATGTACCTACACAAAATCTTCATTCCATGATCAGGACAAAAAAGCACACACCATCCTTGAAATGATCCACTCTGATGTCTATGGACCTTTCTCGATAGCCTCCACTACTAGGAATAAATATTTTGTCATTTTTATTGATCACTTATCACAGACGTGTTGGATCTTCTTCATGTGAAATAACGATGAGACATTCTCCAAGTTCATATAATTCAAGGCATTGATTTAGAAAGAAACAAGCAAGAAGGTGAAGGCTCTCAAGAGTGATAATGGAGTTGAGTACGCGTTGAATGAATTTAGAAATTTATGTGTAAAAGAAGGCATTTGACGAGAGTTGACAACACCCCACAACCCATAGCAAAATGGGGAAGATGAGAGAAAATAACCATAGCATTATTAGAGCAGCAAGGGTGATGTTACATGATCAATGCTTACCTCTTCATTTGTGGGCTTAAGCATGTAACATAGCAGTCTATTTGCAGAAATGGAGTCCTCATCAGATTCTTGGCATGATTACACCAAAGGAGGCTTTCTCTGGGAGAAAGTCGGATGTGTCGCACTTTAGAATTTTTGGAGTCTTTGTTTACTTCCATGTCTCCAAAGTATTAAGGAATAATCTAGAGATGACAGAAGAATTGGGGGTATTTGTGGATTACACATAAACTCCCCACAACTACCATGTGTACTTTCCATCCCTCAGAATGACAGTTGTGTGAAGGGATGTAAAATTTGATGAAGATAAAGCCACATCGTGCTTTATTGAGAGGGAGCTTTAGATCCCACAAAAAGAGGAGATTTTAGCTCAAAAGGAAGAGCCTCAAGAAGTAGTGGGGCATCCAAAAATTGAAGAACTGAGAGTGGAGACAACCACTCAAGCAGAATCGTCCATAGAAGGTCAAAAAAGGACCAGGGAAACTGAGATACTTGCACAAAATGTGAGGGAGAATGTGGGTGCTCCTTAAAATTAGTGTAGGAAGAGAACGTCACTAGATCGGATCACTGCCTACATGGCTCTAATGATTAAGCTTGTAGAGACTGATCCATCCTATTTTGAGGAAGCAGTAGAGAAACCTTTATGGGTTGATGCATGGTGGAGGAATATGAATCCATTGTAAAGAACATTGTTTGGGTAGTTTTTTCTAGACCAATAGATAAATCAAGTGTATGTTGAGCAACCAAAAGGCTTCGAGACTTTTGATCGGTAGTCTCATGAGTGCAAACTCAAACGAGCATTGTATGGTCTCAATTAAACACCTTGTGCTGGGTACACTAGGATCGATGGCTATCTCACTAGTTTGGGCTTCACCAAAAGTGAAGTGGATGCAAACGTCTATCATATCTTGGTAGATGGTAAATTGTTGATATTTTCTTATATGTTGATGACTTTATTTTAATTGGTGATGATCAATTGATCAAATCTTGCAAGGAGGACCTTGCAAGAGAATTTGAAATGAAGCGCATGGGTCTCATGCACTACTTCCTTGGATTGGAAGTATAGCAAGGCGATGGGGAACTTTTTGTATCTCAGGGAAAGTATGCCAATAAGATACTTCTGGGGTTCCAGATGGATAATTTCAAACCCATGGAGACACCTCTAGCAACCAACTAGAGGAAAGAGGATGTCACTTTAGGTGAGGAAGTGGATGCTACTGTTTACTAGTAGTGTGTGGGTTCACTAATGTTTATTGTGAACACACAACCATGTATGTGCTATGTAGTCAACCAGCTGAGCCAAATTATGGTTAGGTCAACCAAGTTATTTTGGAGGGAAGCTAAGCATGTTCTATGACACCTAGGAGGAACTACCCAGTTTGGACTATGGTACAGACATACAAATGGAGTGAACTTATGTTGCTTCACAGATGTATACTGGGCAGGGAGTTCATCAGATTGAAAGAGTACATTAGGTGTAATTTTCAGTGTTGGGTCCACAGTAGTTTCTTGGTATAGCAAGAAGTGAAGATCTGTGGCACTCAGCTTGACAAATGTAGAAGACATGGTTATCAGTCAAGTAGCATGTGAGGTGATCTAGATGAGAAAGATAATTGTTGGTTTTTTTTCAGAAGATGGATCCAACTGTGATCTACTGTGATAATCATAGTTTCATCAATCTCTCTGAAAATATTGTTTTTCACGATTGATTCAAGCATATAGATATCTAGTATCACAATATATGGGACTATGTGTAGAGGCAGATAATGTTGTTGCAGTACATTCCGACAAAGGAACAAGATGCTGATACTTTGACAAAGGCCTTGTCAAGAGGGAAGTTCAAGTTCCACATGTGCAGGATAGGGGTGGTTGATAATCCCTTTCTTGTTGAGAGGGAGTGTTGAAAAATGTAACAAGAAATTCTCAATTTTATTTTTCCTTGATTAAATTAACAAAATTTGAATTTCCACATCAACAAACAACTTGGATGATGTTAACTTGTGTGGCATGGCTTGTGTCACCCAGCTTACTTAGTAAATTCGAGTGATTGCTAATTTGTGGCAATCAAGGTCGGTTATCTCAGGTTGTTTTCAGTTAAACTAGTTCCAACTTTTGGAGGAACTAGTGGAAGGTCAGTTAAGCAGTGGGACTTCAGTCAAATTTAGTGATCATCTAGTTAACTAATCAATCTGCCCAAAATAGCTAGTGCATGTAGAGAATTCAAGTTAACCAGTTGAGGTGAAGACTCCAAGATAATGTAACATCAGTTGTAGACTAGTCTTCAATGTACAGATGTTGCATGTTGTCAGATGAACAACCTAAGGAATTGTGAAATTCAGTTAGATTAATTTCCTCAATAATAGGGGCTAATTCCTCAAGGAATAATACAAGGAAATAGGAGCTCAAGGCAAGGAAAAATTTGACTAAGTTTGGGTTAGAGGCCTTCAGTGAGTAGAAAGATAGTTTGTGCACTTGCAGGGTGATCTCAGTTGAGCAAAGCAATGTTAATACATGTCTATTCATTTGATTAATGCAAGCAAGCTTTGGAGTTCATAGCAGATTTTTTTCCCTAGATAAAAACATTTGTTGCATGTGTGTTATTTCTTCTTTCACATTTAATATTTTTGTTCTAAATTGTGAATTAATGTTCGTAGAGCAATAGAGTAGATTTGTGTCTTATGGTTTTGATTAAAATTTCATGAGAAGTTGCAAATATACTGCCTAATTTCTACAAAATTTTCCTTGCACACATATTTTTGTCTCTTCAACTTCATTTTTTCGTATTTTCCTTTATTTCTCATATTAAATTTCCATTTATTTCCTTTTACCTTTTCCAAATTCCATAGCCATTAATTAACCACAAGTGATGCCCATTATAGTGTTTTCCCTACATTCAACTTAGAATACATGTCCCATGACCTTGATATTATTTTATATACATAGAAAATCGACCTACGTCTATTACATTTGGAATCTATAAAACAAGGCTTCACACATATGGTGGCAAGAGCATACGAGAGTTATATAGTAGTCGTGACAATCCCCCCACTTTGATTGATGTTTTCCAACGATATGAGGCCTTGAGCTCTTCTCCCACCTCCCTACAACCCACTAATGGGAGTCTTGTACATCTATGTAGAGATCCTATAGTTTGTAGACTTCACAATGACACTGTACAAAGGTTTCCAATGCATAAGTAGGTCAAGGAAATTGTTTCCAATGCTTGGAATGATGGAGAGGACTAGAAAACAAGGGAGATGAGTGAAGTAGGTCATAATGGAACCATATCCACTCTTTGTGATAATTATTTCAATTAATATCTCAACTGGGGGATTTAGGGGGGTTATTGAGGATTGCTACCCTCATTTACCTCCTAACTTCGTTTCAATTTTGTATATTCTAGTGTTGGTCCTTGTCAATTTATCTTGGTTCTAGATAAGCAACTAGATTTTAAATTTCATGGCACCGAATTAAACTTGCAAGTGAAAATATCCTTGCAAACCCCCCTAGTGTACCAAGGAAGAGATATATGCTTTGGATGTAGAGCAGTTGTTTCTCTACTCCACCTCTCAATTCATAATCATTTTGTGCAATTGTTAGAAGAAAAATTTTGCAGTTTGATATCTCTCTAGGAAAAAGGCCAAAATAAATTTTATGGGTTTCCCTTCATTGCATACCATGGTTCAATCCAAAGCAAGAAACCAAATATTGAAGCTTCTTGTAGTTGCATTGGCATATGAAAACATTTGTGGCCCAAGTTATACCAACTCAATATCAATATAGGTAGGAAACCTATGTGAATTTAGAGATGCTTGAGAATAAGAATTTCTCCCTAGTCACCTTGGTTTCATGGTTGATTAAGAAGCACAAAAGTAAAATAATAGAATATATGCCAAGATCTTCTCAACACACCCCTTTCGCGCATGTGTCATCCTCAGAGGAGGTAGGTAATACCACTCCTCTTTAATTCATTTTTTTATGTTTTTGTTTCCTTTGATAGTCTACTACTCTGGAGGACAATAAACACCAAATTAATGGACCCTTCAAACCTAGTTTCTTTCAAGGCAGACCTTCAGACGTTATGTCAATCATTTTTTGTATTTACAAGCCTAGTTTCCCATCCTAGGTAGGTCTTGACTTCATTTTTACTAGAGATAGTTTCCATTTTGAAGCAAGTCTAGGAGATGTTGATTTCTCTAGGCCTTCATGCATAAATTATTCTTATATGGTCTTATTTTTAGACATATCAGGCCATTTTGGAATATGGTTAACCAAACATGGACAAAACATGCCTTGCATTGTGTATTAATATTCAAATGCAATAGAAAACTAACGTACAAAATAAATCTTATGAAAAATTTATAAATAAATAAAAAATAGATTTATATTTTAAAATAAATAGAATTAATTTATTATTTTCAAACAACATTGAATATAAATCTAAAGTTGGATCAATTCAACATTGTTTAACTTTTCACCAATAGTTATAATACCTAGTGAGAGACAAGAATTAATAATAAAAATACCCTTAAGAGTAAAAATAAATAAACTTATGCCTCACGAAAATCCAAGTCTAACCATGGCTAGAGAAAGTATGAGTAGCCAACACAAATTGCAAAAATTAAGGTCATGTGATCATCTTTAAGTGAAGTGGAGGAATCTAGAACAAATTACCAAACCAACTTATAAATTAATCAAAGTGTTAAATTTAAAAGACAGTATGAGTATATAAGAGACATTACTAAAATTAAGGTCATATAAGTATCTTTAGGAGAAGTGGAGGACTCTATGAAAACAATACCAAACTAACTTATAAGTTAAAGTGTTGAATTCAAAAGTTCATCTAGGAGTTACCTTTAACATTATATAGAGTAGTTTGGAATCTTCTCATAGTAGTTGGGAGTATTCTCAAGGTTTACAAATCCTCCAAGAGGACAAAGAAAATTTCTAACCCTTTTTATGTGCAGACCATAAAACAATACCATTGACTTTAAAACTCAATCCACATAAGTTTGTTTTGTTTTATTATTATCTATTTTTAGGTAAATTTTGTATTGCGTTATAAACAGGGGTTGACATGAAAATGATAGATGCTTTAGGTCATTCTCTCATTGGGTAGAACAGGCCATAACTAAAATTTCTCTCTCAGTAGAGAGGCATAAGATAGAAAAGTATTCAAAAAATCAAAGTAACCATTCATAGACTAAAACGTGTGCCATATTGGCCTTGAGAATAGACAGTAATACCAAAAAATAATGGAAATTTCAGCATATCAAAAGATTAAGAAGAGGGAATAGAATATGTAGTTGTTACCTACATGGGGTCTTGATTGCTATCAATATCACCTCTAGCTAGAGGTAGAAATCTAAGTGTTGCTCTATATGATCCAGTATTTGATCCAAATCCTTAATGTGGCAATGAAAATGATCCAAAGAGTGCAAGAGGTCTTCCTGATGCTCGAACATATCCATCAATATTCTGATGAGGAATAATTTCATAATCCCATAGAGATAAGCAGTGTGCATGTATGAGTTGAAACATCCACATGCATGTCGAATGTCTAACACCTAGTCTGCTAACTCAATGAGAAACTCTATGTCTATGAGATGGTGCTAGTGAGAGGCTCCTTCTCTCTCAATGCATGTGATTTCATCCTGGATGGGGCCTCAGGTAAGCTCATGAAACTGAGCAGCAGATTCCTCTAGGAGGTGGTAAGTACGTCTATTCCCATAAGCGGCTCGTTCCTTGTAGTAGGCTACTCCTCTGCAGATTTAGGCACACTGATGAGGCATGGTGGAGGTCCCAAGAAAGAAAGGAGAGTAGGAAGTCAATAGAGGAAAGCCATAAGTGACAGGCACAAAGAGATAAGTGATGTGAAGGAGAGGCAATCCCAGGTGGTCGGGTACCAAGGGTGGCCAAGATCTGAGGGGGGAGGTGGATAGCTAAAAACAAACAAGGAGGATGATCCAACTCAGTAGGGTGTGAGAGGGGTGACATAAGACTAGCCAGAAAGAACATTGAGGGGAGGGGAACAAGCCATGGGAGCATACTAGAGAGAGGCCTCCCATGCCCTGTAGTAAGTCGAATACCAAGATAAGAAAACAAGACCAAAATGTTGTGTGGGAATACACCAAAAGAGAGACTAAAATTAAGAGAAAATACTAGACAAGGGGTGCTGATCAAGTCATATCCAGTCATAGAATCCATCCAACAACAAAATGAACAATTTTCTTGTGTTCAAAACAAGACACATTTGAAATTTACATCATGCACATCAAACCTATAAGAAGAAAGAAGCAGTTTGGCAGAACCTATCTTCTTGGTTGTCAATTGGAAATTGCCTTCGCCTCCATTACAATCCCTGTGGGAGGGTTGCTTGTTTCTAGAGACATGAATGCTTCCTAAAGGTAGTGATACAGTGCCAGGCCAAGGCTTGAGAAGGTGAGCCAATAGGAGACCCCAATTATATTCAACGAGAGCTAAGGTATGTGTTCCAAACAGGAAACTTTAACAATCGATAATGATGGTGCAATATATGAATTTATCCATGAGGAGAGATATAATAAACAACATAAGACCTGGTTGGTACTTCGCACGAGTGGGTGTTATAGAATCATTTAGCACTCTGGTAGACATGATGCTCTTATATGTCTTTGGGAAGCCCTTTTCCCATGCAGACTTGATCTTATATTAAAAAAAAATATTTTAAATTCCATAATTTTCCCACACTAAATCATGTACATACGCAGATCCTATAACACTATACACACGTATACCTTTTAAAATAGGAAAAAATAAAATAAAATGTTGGTTTTCAGGTGGGGTTCACAAGTTTTACCGAGAACCCACCTACAGGAGCATGTGGCACAATTGAATTAACCAATTTTAAGCGGTATATATACACCCCTTGGGCAGGCCTAAAAGAAATAAGATAAGGGTTATCGACATTATACCCATTTTTATCCCAAATCAAGTCTTTTTTTCCCATGCCTCTTGCACTCCCAGTCTCTAGGAAACCCTGGTTTCCTTTGATGATATTTTCATGATCTTTATACCATCTCCTTGCAATTGTTATAGAGGTTGTCTTCGTGGATCGAGCTAGACGAATCCAGAGGAAGGTTTTGTCGGTCCTTTGGCTTGGATCAGGTTGTACATTTTCTGTACCTATTAATGTTAATCAATAAAGAAGCTCATGTCTTGTTCATGATATGTTATTGTCTCATGAATAGTAATTTATATGCATATATATGATGATCTAACATATCTTTTATGTATGCACATTGAATTATCTGACATGGATATGCTTATGTGAATTGACTTGCAGGCTTGCTCGTTCGGGAAGAAGCAGAGGGTTTTCACCCTATGGGAACATCATCAAACGTAGGAACTCCATGTATGTTCCAAATCCATGTTTAGTAGTTCATATGTTTGGAATGCTTGCTTAACTGTTCTTTGTTGGTTATCTTGTTTTGCTTTGTTGAGGTTGTCAACCCTTACCTTAGGGAACTTTTCCTGCCAACAGAATTGATGACTTGGTTGGGGAATACCATCAAGTATTTCCTAAAGGGTTGTTGTTCTTTGATCTGTGTTTTGGTTTGTTGTTTCTTGACTTTTCCAGCCTTCTTAACTCTTAAGAAATCTAGTCATTTAGCCTGATCTCTTGGATCATGGTTGTATTTTTAGTTTTCTCTAGTTTTCCATTTATATGTTGTTTTTATTATAGATAGTAGCATATATACGTGTTTTATTCCAAAGAAACATACGTATATGAGAGTTTATTCAGACGCAATAGCGTACACACATGGTTCTTTAGTCAGATAATCACGTACAGATCTGAAAATTTGAATTTTTTCATTTATGACTTTTGTTGGGGGTTTGACCAAGTTTGTTTATGTTTTTCTAGTATGAATAAGGCCTAGAAGTATCATTTTATCATTGATTTTCGGTGTTCTTCATCTTGTTTGTGAAAAGCTTATGTTAGCCTAGGGTTTATCATTTTTAAAGCTTTTGGTGTTTGAATTTGGGTTCCATGTCTTCTTTACAAAGTATCTGGTTGTTCAATGCTTTTGGAATAGGTCTGGTTCTTCTTCAACTTGTTTATAACCCAATCTTTGGATTGCTTCTTGTGCAACCTTGAAGTTGCCTTGCTTTTGTTTTTCTTTTTTTGTTTGTGAAAGGTGGTTGTAATTCTTGGATGAATGAGAGATTCATGTCCTTCAAAGTCTTTTTGATTTCCAAAATCTTCAATATCTTGTTGATCAAATTATTTATGGTGATTAAGTATCTTATTCCACTTTAGTCTTTTATCCATGAGATAATTAGTGACAAGAGGGATTTGGGTCTTTTTCATGTTTTTTGGTCTTAAAATAAATACTTGCTTTTCCTTTTTCAATTTCTTGATCTTTTAAAAGATTAAAAGAAAAAAAACATTTGATTTGTGTTTATTTTCTCTTGTCTTTTGCTTTTTGGTTTTTGTCAAAGGTGTGAATTCTTGTTTTAAGCCTAAGAGTCGTTTTTATTTGAGTAGTATTTCTTCTTTGAGAGTTTCTTCTTTTTTCTTGATAAATTGGCTTTTGCTTTTAATTTCAGCTTTGTTTGTTTTTGAGCTTTAATTGAATCTTGCATTTGCATTCTAGTGTGAATTAGGGTAGATGCATTTTAGGCATAATTTAGTCTTTTTGCCAAGTTTTGAATGTGTGAGTTCTTAAAAGAAAAATAAAATGAGTTTTTTCTTTCTTAAGCTTCTCGTAGAACCTTTGTAGAAATCAATTTTCATTGAAGATTAAGAGTTGCATTTGCATGTAGCTTAGGTTTTCTATTGATTTATTTCGCATCATAACACCGTCAACTGCACTTCCATTTCCCTATGTCCTAAATAGAAGCCAATTAAAATAAGTACTTAAAATTAAAATGAACTAGACTTTTTATTTTTGTGATAGCAACATCAACTGGTCTAGGACATTTAGTGCCTTGGAATAGGTGTGTGGAGAGTAACATATCGAAGGCCACTTAAACTGAAAGCATAGAAGTTTATTAAAGAGTGCAAATCTAGTATCGTTAAGTTGTCCAAGAAATCTCCTCTAACAAAAAAGTCAAGCACGAGGATGTGTGAAGATAAGGAAAGAGAGATACCCCCTCTCCTACTTGTTGGATCATGTGCTCATGACTATTCCACTTGGATTTTGATAATGAACTAGTGACCTTAGTTGTATTTCCTAGGGACCACATAGGTGATTGTGGGGGACAATGCATGTGGTACCTGAGGTAGACGTTGCATCACTTTCATAGTAATTCTAGAGGGTGCCCTTGTGAAGCTTGGGTACTTGCACCAACAAATGGATATTGTCTAGAAGTCATCGTAATTGTTTATGATACCTTAGCTGGTAGGCTTAGGCCCTCATTATCCCAAAATACCTTCAAAATGTCCTTTTATTCACTTTCTTGTATTTTGATGACTGGTCCTAATCACCCAGAGTGGAAATAATTGGAATTTGCTTGCTTGGTTGTATCTTTAGGACTTTATAGTAAAGTGTTATTTCCTATTTGTATTTAGTTGGCTTTAGGTGGATTGTGTCTTATCACTTTTGGACCTTTGATTATGTGTGACTGATCAATCACCCCGCTGGTCTTGAAAGGTTTTTGATCTTTCTTTTGAAATTGTGGAGTTGCCTCCTTAAGGGTAAAGGTTTATTGTGTATATCTCTTCCTTGAAAATTCATTTGAACAATCCCATAAGGGAAGGATCTGCATATAAGTTGGGTATTTCCAATGTTCCTATGGATGCTAACCAAGGGAACCCTCCCAAAAGGGATCCTTGTGATTTTCCTTTCTTTGGAAACGTTGGTACCCCCTTGATGGCCACTTTGAATATTACTAGATTGAATTTTGGACTACCAGTTTGGCTATGGTCCACTCTGAATATTCCAAATGTTCTTGAAGCTTCTCAGATGAAAACTTTATTTCAAGGACATCAAATGAGTGTTAACTATTCATCTTCTTCACCAAAGAAATATAGACTTCCTCTTTCTCCTCCATCTTGTAATAACAAATATAAAAGGAGTAGAAAGAGGAAGAATAAGAAGAAGAATACTTATCTCCATGAATCATCACCAACCTCTGCTAGTCATGTTGGAGATGAGCCTTTAGCCGCTACAAGTCATGCTGGGGTCATAAGTCTAGTCACTGCAAGTCATACTAATGATGGGTCACCTACCTCTATGAGTCATGTTATTGATGATTCACTTGATTCTATGAGTTGGGTTGGGGGCATAAGTCGTATATTTCTTCAAAAAGAGACACTAGCCTCTGCAATTCATGTTGGAGACCCTCCACCAGCCACTACTAGTCATGTTGGAGGCATTAAAGTTGATAAGAAACCTAGGAGTAGAATATTTAAACCTAAATTCCCTCGTACGATATGTAAGGGAGATCATATACTCATTTGTGCCCTGGTCTTTCAGGTGTACAAAGGTTGTGGTCCGAGTCTGAAGGTTCTTATACTCCTGAATCAGTTATGGTTTCTCAACAATCTAATTAGCCATTGGTTGATGAAGTGGTCATGTCAGTGCAATTTTTATTCAATCCCACTCTTCTTTTGGGGGGTGAAGTTCCTAACAACAGAGTCTTCTTGATTTCTAGTTCAAAGACTTTTGGTCTAGGGGCATGTCAGTCTCTTTGAGTGTACCCCCTCTAAGTTCTAGGAGTGTTTCCTTTGATTGGGATAATATTTTTGATCCTTGTCTTCCTTCTACTGTACCTTTCCAAATAAGGGTTAGAGTTAATTCCACAAATTTTTATGGATGTATGGTGGATGAAGGATCCTTATATCCTCCTCGACTTGGAAAGCTTTGGGTTCTCCAAAGTTTTTGGTAGTTGATAGTCAGATGTTAGCCTATGATAGAAGACTTGGTGAATCTATGGGTGTTCTTCCTCAATTTCCTATTACTTTAGGTGGGAATATTGTCTTAATAAATATCGCAGTCATTAATCGCCCTTTAGACTTTAATATACTACTTGGGCATGATTATGTCTATGTTATGAATGTTGTGGTGTCTTCACTCTTTCGAGTGATGTATTTTCCTCATAATGGAAGTATTATCACTATTGATCATATTGCATCTGATAATCACCATCCTAACTTGAACTTAGTTCAGAATACTCCTTGGTATGTTCCAAATGTTCAAGTAGACTCAACCCCGCCATGTGTAAACTATGTGGCATTATATCCTCAATACCCAGTTTCTTCTAAGAAGGAGCCTTTAAATTATTATTTTCCTTCTCAGGATTTCATCAATTGATTTCTCCTATGGGGGAATGGGACCCCTTACTTCCCTCTTTTGATCCTTCTAGTTATCATGATTTCTTGGATGTTGATTTGCCTTCGCAAGAGGAGATTTTCAAAGCCATGAGTTTTAGTTACCAAAAGAGTCCTTGGCCTGAGTCCTGCAAGGGGCTTGTCTTGAAGAACTATTATATGTAAGCCGCAAGGCTACATGGTTCCTTGTACTATATTGTATATATAAGGTACGAATTTTCAAGTTTTGTATTCTATAACATAAGCTTTTATCTGGAGTTTCTATATGGGATGTATTAACTTCTTGCCTAGTGTTCCTAATTATATCTACAGAACTTTGAATACTTATCCTTTGGGTGTTTTCATGGTTGATATGATCTAATAGGTATTGGTTCTCGAAACTTGCATATAGGTTAGGTTCTCCACCTCCATTGTGCATTATCAATTTCCTTTTCGTTTTGAACTTAGGATCAACTTCACCAAGATGTGACACGGAACCTTCTCATTGCTTAGAGGTTTCATAACTTGTGTGGTAGGAGCCTACCTTACCATGGGTACCCTAGATAGTACCTTGTTTTCACTTGGCACCAATGCTGAAATTTCGTTCTTAGGTTCGAGATTCCTCTTTAGTCCCGCCATGACTTCACATTGAAGCTACACTTTTCTTCTTCTTCGCTTTTATTCTATCTTTATGCCCTAGAGTTTCTCCCATGTGTTAAGTTGTACTATTACATTGCATTTTGACCACTTATACCTCTTTTGACTTTAAGATGGCTTCATTTGGACTCGTGTATAAGCCACTTTTGACCATGATGTTTTGCAAGTTCAAACCATGCATTTATTAGCCTTTGCGACTTGACACATATTGTTTCTGTGGAGAGAACATCCCTAAAGTATCGATGACTAGCATCCACTACCTTGCATTGAGCATAATATTATTATAGTCCTAGTAACTAGTGCACTTTCCCTTGACACTCGTTTTCTCCGCTTTACTATAGGAATTCTTTTATTCTTTTTCAGGATTTAAATATGAAAAAGACAAAAAAATCAAATATTCCAAAAAAAGAGCAAGAATGGGACAATTTTTTCATCATTTGATGGTAGCAAAATTCAATCATGTTACCCTTGAACAAGGCAATTCAAATGAGTCTTTCCTCCTATTAGGGTCCTATAATTTATAGGATCAATGATCATTGAGTATTTTCTTTCAGTATTTCAGATTGTAAATAATATAGCTTTTTGCAAATGATTTCCAAAAAAAAAGAGATAGAAAAGTGAAAATAAAAAATGAAAAGAGGGTATAAATAAAAAAACAAAAATAAATGATAAATGAACCTGTTGTGCCCTACAACAACCCCCCATTTCATATCAATAATATCTCAAAACCATAATATGAAATGGGTCCCTTTTTAATTTTTCTTTTTAATTGGTATCAATTTAGTTCTATTCTAAAAAAGGCCCGAGGAGATAAAATAAAACGTTACCAAAAAGCCTTTTCCATGAACCAATCAAAAGCCTTAACATAAAACAATTAATCTTTTATCATTGCGATAAAGCGATCGCAAGATTGCATATCGCAAAGACAAAGGGAACACAACTTAAGGACATATTGGTTTGCTCCGATGCGAAATCGCTATCGGATATCGGCAATAAAAGAATTGACATAATTAAAATCCCTCAATCTCTGATGCGATGCGATATTGGTGGTAATGACTTAAACGCAATAAATCTCCTTCTTGCCCCGATGCGATGCGATATCGCTATCGGCAATCGGCAATCGACTATGCACGCCTTCTTAACCGCCCCACTCGCTACTCCCGATGCGATGCGATATCGCTATCGGCGATCGGGGATTCCAAATGTAACCAAAACAATGACTTATGATTTTCCCCGACACCCGATTGCGATAAAGGCATAAGCACAGTTTTCAAAGAAAATCATAAAAACAGTTTAATACGATTTATTCGTAATTAAGGCACTATCTTTCGAAAAGCCGCTCATCCGCGCTCAACCGCCAAATCGCCCAAGGCACGCTTCAAATAAATTATTCGGCCATTAATCGAATTGATTGGTATTGATAAGATTGACAAGCCTTAACAACCATTTAATGAAAACAGCAAGCCTGCGATCTATTTACAGATTTGATTCGAAGCCATCTCAAGTCAATCGATCACCATGAATTTATCAATATATATAATATATATATATAATATAATATATACAATAATTATAATAATATATATCAATACATATATATTATATATAAATATATATATTATAAATATATATATATATCTGTCTATTCGATTTATGTTATTATCTCCTGTATTACGCCTATCATTCTCTCTGTGCAGAATTCTCCCGCAGAAACAGATTTGAGCAGAATGGGAAAGAAATCCAAGAAGACCACAATGCCTTCTGCTTCGCCAGCTGCAGGGAAACCTGTTGTTGATCCAGGCAATAAAAAGAAAGGGCTCATATCAGACACTACATGCCTGGGACTTACCAGAGCTACTTGGCAAGGCACATATAACCTGATTGAAGCTGAAGACCCGAGGGTGACAGCGATACAAGTTTCTGCTGATAGCACCAGTAAATCCGAGGCTAATCTGAGTGATTTAGCCAATTCTTTTCTTCATCGAATAGCGGCCCGGGAGCAAATCCTCCCATATACAGATGTGGTAAGATGGGCGATTCAAGAAATCCCAATTACCGATAGAACTTTTAGCACTATAGATGGGAGAATTTTCGGTTCTTTTCGAGCCGAGGATCTAAGGCAAATGTATCATTTGCTGGCGGAAGAGAAGAAGTATAACACGGCATTCCTGGAGAAATTTTGAGCTGAAAATGAGACTGAGTCCAAACCAATTCGAGGTTGGAGACAAAATCCAGCAAAGCACAAGCACGAATCTTCGGGTAAGTACTCGGTTGATTCTCTATGCTCTCCTTATTGCTATGTTGGGATTATGATGTGCAGACTTTGGGGATTGCATGATTCTGCCAATTTTACCATAGAAATGGTCCCCTTAATGGAGGTAGCATGTAGTGGCGAAATAATGGATTGGGCGGATATACTATCCGATAAGCTAGCAACTGCAATTCTTAATTTCAGATTTAACTCTCGCGTCACTGAGAGGTTCATTCCGCCATTTTACTATAGTGCCTATGTATTAGATGTTTTGTGTTTTAATTCTGAATTTCCTGTGCTCGGATGGAGGTGGACGTTGCAAGACCCCGCACCCGTCCACATATACCATCAAAAGTTGTGGAAGACCAACTACAAACACCATTTGTATCAAATCTGCAATGGTTTCATGTTGCCTATTCATTATTCCATTT
>APFE031189644.1:3844-14268 GCA_000404065.3 Pinus taeda
TTGGTACAAAGTCCCTAACTTGTCCCACAAAGCCTTCGCCGTAGTTTCCCCTGATACATTCAGCAATACTGAATCTGAGACACACAATCGTATTGTGCTCTTTGCCTTCTGATACAACTTCTTCCATTCTTCATCAGACACTTCCGTTGGTTTAGTACCCGGATCTACCACGATCCACTGGTCTTTATCCACCAACAAATATTGAGTTTCCAAAACTCAAAACTCTGACCATTAAATTTCTCGATCTCTATCTTTCCATTGCTCGCCATCTTCTTTCACCACCAAAATCGATCTCGCAGATCTCCCACTGAATAGGGTCTACCACAGGCTCGATTGAAACCCCTCAGCAACAAAGGTGTCCCCTTGAAGCAAAAACAACTTTGATACCAAATGTAGGTTTTAACCTTGTACAAAAATTACCTGCATACGAATTCTAAAACACATAAAATAAACAATGCGAGATCATAACACATAAAACACATATACACAGAGATTTTCCCCTGGATCTGAAAACTGGGACTACCAGCTTGATTTTTTTTCATTATGTTCCTTTCAATGTTACAATACATATTTATACATGCCGAAGCATCCAATACCATGGACCGAAAACCATCGCATCCAATACCATGGACCGAAAACCATCACGTCCAATACCATGGACTAAAAACCATCGCGTCCAAAAAACATGTGCGAAAATCATGCAAAAAACCATAGGTGGGTCCGCCCAACCTAACATAGGGTCCAAAACAAAAATTTTCCTGGGCGCTGCCCCAGACCCCATAAAGTGGGGTTACGGGTGCCCTTTAAACCCTCTGTTAACTACATGGAAAGAATATAACACAACCTAACAACTTTGTATTTCGAAATATTGTTTCTTTAGATTTAAAAAAGACTACGTTGTACAACACTTATGTCTATTTATCCAAACAATTATATCATAGCATATGTCACACAGTATCAATCTTAAATACCTAAAGTAAAAAGACAAATTTTCTTAAGAAAATAGATTTAGAAAGAGATTTGAAAACTATAAGTTTGTCATCAAAGCTTTACTTAATTTAACAAAAAACTAGTTGGAGTTTCAAAATCAAAATCATTCATAGGAAATGAATAGGACAATGGCCAAAGTCATTATTCGTACAAATAAAGCTAGAGTCACTATTTCCATTGCAAATAACTGAAATTTGGGAAGTGGTCTAACAATTAGAGCTTATTTTCTGGGAAGACTCGTCAATACCATCATTTTTTTTCCATGGTCTGTTGTGTCTCTAAATCCAGATCATATAGCTTTCCATTCTCAAGTTCTACCTTTCAAGTACTAATTTCTGGCTTACCCTTTAAAACACAATTCTACCACTCCATTTTATTTTGTTTTGTCAAGAGAATTGGCAGGACCTTCCCATCCTCTGTTTTACATAATCAATAACCATCCATCAATGATATAAAGAATAATAGATACATAACAAAGGCCAAAGATGTTCTTGTTGTATACCTATGTTCTAGGACTCATCTGACCTTACTGGTGGAAAGAAATCACCCTGAAAAAATAACATCCACATGGAATTTAGAAAAAAAAATCAAGCTCCAAGCAAACCAATCAAAATATGAACATCCTTTTAATCAATAAAATCTCTGACTTAAAATAAAAGTGGCCTATAATTGAATGTTATATCAACCATGTCAAGTAACTAACATCAGGTGAGAAATACAATCCATGCATATTGGATTAGTGAAATAATTGATCTGGTAAAACTCAAAAACATATGACTTAGAGCTAAGAAACACAAATAAATGACTTAGAACTAAGACATGAGGTTGCCCTTTCAACCCTGTTGTTAAATAACTCTCCTTAATGTCACTTACCATTAAAAGAAAATTGATACCAGGTGGAAGTGTTATTGTAACATTAGCCTTTGATAGTCTGTTTCCACAACTAATTCTCAAGATCCGCTCCATTACCAACATTTGGGGCTAGATAAGATACATGCAAAAACCATGAACATGAAAATCAAATCTACATCCTTGTAAAAAAATGGGAGGCAAAAAAATATCCACAAATTGAAACAGACTGTAGGATACCTCATTCCTGCAACATGATTATCTTGTCATGAACAATAAAAAAATCAGGAGAAATATAAATTTTTCCACATTTTGACAATGAAATCTTTTTCATATTCTATAAACAATTGATGAAAAAAGTCAGCTAAATCTTATCAGCATCAAGATTATAGTAAAACATAAAGGAACCGCTCCAACACATATATAATCCTAAACATAAGTATCTATACATATAATTATTTATTGAGGACATTGTATTTCGTGAAAATATGGAAGTCAAATCTTTGAAATAACACAATTTATGGTACTATTGCCTTATGAAATCCATCCATTCGAGTATTTACGAAGTTCATTCAGGAATTTATTCAAAGTTCAAAGTTCAAACAATTAACATGTAGCCTAAAAAAACTCAGATTTGAAGAGGAGATAACCCAAATATGTAGAGTATATATCTCACATTTATATATCCTAATTTCCAGAGATTGAAATGACACTTTTTAGCATACTATTTTGAATTCAACCTAAAATTCTAGAAAAAAATATTGATGGTTATTTTGCTAATATAGAAGTTTTATACATGCATTTATTTAAACAGTTAGCTTGCAACATCAAACACATCTAAGGATGCGCACAATACATTGCATCTTTAGCACTGGTGTGCGAACTTGAGACAATGAAGTCTAACATTAATAGTTTACCTACAATATGCACTAGCAGAATAGGTGAACAATAGTATTGTAGGTATGTGTTATGAATATATGTATTGTAGACCAATAAGAGTATGGTTGGAACATTCATGTCCAACTCTTCCAATTTTTCCTACAATTTTCATTGGTATAATAGGTGAACAATAGAACTGTAGGTGTGCATTCTGTATCACTTACCTAAATCCAACACCTTTAGCATAGAAATTTCAAAGAATATGTCCATAACTGGTAGGTAATTTGCAAAATGAAAGAGTTGGCTTGATTGTTTCTGGAGAAGACTAGATTCTTACATTGTTCAATGTAAATTCATGACATTTTCCCAAGCTTAGATGCAACAAAAAAGAACCAAGCTAGAAGGTTATTTGAAGAATCCTTACTTAGCTAGGGTAAAATGTTAGCTCTTTTTTGTCAAAAACCATAAATGTAAAAACTTTAAGAAATTCAGTGAAGAGACTGTAGAAATGTTCTTATCAAACCACTAACGTAAACAAAGCTACGAAATATTGCTTTGTAGAAGAGATATTCATGGTCAAATTAACAAGAAAGTGACCCTTCAACATAGGTAATGCAATAGTACTCATGTCGTAGTGTCCTAGGGCATGCTAGGGACTACAGGGAGTGCTCATGTACATCTAGAGAAGAGGTGGGGAGACATCGAGTTGTAGTTAGGAGGACTACAAGTGATGAGGGGCAGATACTTGAGGTACCCAACCTCTTGGATTATACCTTGCTATGGGAGCACCGAAGAGAGAGTAGCAGGACTGGCGAATGTGGGTAGAGACGGATGCAGATGAAGTAGCAAAGAGTGCTATAGTGTAGGAGTCCCCAAGTAGCGCGAGGCTAGCAGGTTGCAATAGTGTGAGCCCTAGTTGTGATCACAAAGGAGCCCTAGCTGCAGTCATGAAGGGAGACCTAGATGCAGTCTTCAAGGAGCTCTAGCCATAGTCGAAAAGGAAGCCCTAGTTGTAGTAAAAGACATCCCTAACCGCAGTCAAAAGGAAGCTTAGCCACAACAAGGGAGAGGTCTAAGACATAGTCTAGAGAGAGACCTAAGATACAGTCAAGAGAAGCATAAAGGTGCATTCAAGAGAGGCCAGATACGCAGCAAAAGGAAGGCTCTTATCCACAACAAAGGAGGCCTTAATCCATAGCAAGAGGGAGGCCCTTATCATCCATCAAGAAGAAGCATATAGCCGCAGTCAAGGAAGGTCTAAAGCAACACTCAGAGATTCTCTAGATGTAGTCAAAGGGAGGCCCTAGCCACTGCAAGAAGGATCCATAAGACAGCAAGAAAGAAGCCCTAGAAGCAATGTGGAAGTCTTATGTTTTGTTGTAGCTACAACGTGTGAAAGGGAGGTTGTTTTGAGTGTTGTTATTGGGTTCTCCTATAGGGAGAAGGGAGGAAGTTTGAAGTTTAAGATCACAACAAGAAGAGGCATTCAATGTGGGTTAAATAGGGTTGTTCTGTAGCTATTCCAAGAAGACTGAAGGGTTGAAAAGAGGGCGAGTATCTTGCTTGAAGCTTCAACTAAAGGATGAAACTCAACTAAAGGATGACTTAGCTTAATAAATTTCATGATGGCCTTTTACAATCATATACTTATGAGTGAACCCAACTCTTATTATTGGGACTTATCCTAGTGTCTTGATAGGTGGGATATAGAGGACAAATACGATCTCCCTTTCTCCATTGCATTCCTCCCACCTTGAAAATCAAAAGGGGGCATAATGAATTTAATATACACCTACTTAATAGATATATATTCCCAATCTCTTGCCATCTACTGGTTGCGCTTGCTTGAGAATTAGTCAATCCAGAGCATGCATATCCCTACTTATCCTCCACATGCCTCTAGGTGGATCTCTCTATCCCTATAGTGATAGTAAAAGGGTTTGGGTATGGTAAGGGTTGCTAGCTAGTTTTTTGAACCTTTGTATTTACATCTATTTTCGCCTCGCCTTACCCTCCTCTCGTCTCTATGTATTCTCAAATTAAACCAACTACACAACTGAAAACTTTGTTCTTGTGTGGTATCTCAAAATACTTTTCAAACATAAAATTACAACACATTGTCACAAGGAGACTAATAATGGTTTAACAAATAAAACTTGACATCTTACATTAACATTTTCCTTTTACATGATGCCAGTCTTTTGCCTAGGCCTTGGAACCATGCCTAAAGGGGTGTACTACATGATCGGGGGTTTGCATTACCAGTAAACTTAATTATAACGAATTATGAGAACAAGATAACATTGTTTTTATACCATATGCTTAAATTAAATATTAGCTTCATGTATGAATTATAGTGCATTGATAGAAACAGAGGTAGTTTCCAAAAAAGAACACCCAAAAAAGCATCAAACTTCATAGGAGACACTTATTTCGCTTCTTCGGTGCCGGTCTTTGAAGACCTCCACCACCATCATCACTTCCACATTCATCCTCTTGCACCTCAAGAGTTGCAGGTACCACTCTATCCTTGTTTCTTGAAATCTCTCTGAGAGGAGTCTCTGCAGCCTTCTCAGAACAAGGAACCATAAGTGGATTGGTTTTGTGAGGCATCAACTTCTCACCACTTTCAACAACTTCCATCATCAATTTCTAGTCTTTAAAATCAAACCGAAAAACAAATTGTTTGTAAGAAGCTTCTCTGTATGCCATTTATGTAGCTCTGGGAGCATTTTTGTGGACAACAAAATGTTTTCCATTTTCATCGACATTTATTTCAACTCTACCATCCTTTACTAGAAAAAAAAAATGCAAATATTTTTTCTATTGTCTGGGAAAACGATATTCTATTTAGAACCAAATTCTCTAATCTGGCTTGCTTCTATTTTCGCAAAATGTTAAATATGCTTTCCATATTCTTGTCTGTTTCTGATTTTCATCTTTAGGGGACTCTTTCATTGCTTTAGGTCGAGTGCTTTTTCTCGACTTAGTCTGTTTTCTCTGTACTATAGCTTTCCTTTGCTTGGGTTCATTATCCATTGGTCCAAGCATAGTGCAAATTCCTACCACATTCTAAAAAATAGAGGTAGATGAAAGCCCAATATTTCTCCATGATACTTGGGTTTGATCGTCATTTCCCTCCAAAGACCTACTTCCATATGCCTAGTCACTATAGTTTCTTAGAATATCACTACTAATAAAATCAACTGGAGTATCACCATCATTGTTTTGTGTTCTGTTAACAGTAGTGAGGAGTGTGGATGTGAAATCAAAGAGTGTATCAACATCTATAACTTGCTCATGAGGTCTCTAAACGAAATTGTGCAAGCTTTCCACTTTGCTAATAATAGCCCCAAATTTTCTAGATTTTTCTTTTAAAATATTCTCTCTCCTCAGCAATCAAAGTCTTGAGGGGATGATAATGGTACCTTAATATATAGTGTTGCACCATACTCTGATTATTACCACTACATGCAGTTGCATCTTCTTTCTTTCTCGGGGGCTTACTATGGCCTTGTTGTGATCCTTTTACCCCGCAAGAGGAATCTTCCAGTGTCTAACCCAATGTTTCTTCCTCTTTAACTCTAGCTTGGGTATCAAGCCTTCTACCCATCCTTTCTATCACCTGCTTTTGGAGGTTATAGAAATGAAAATATTCAACGAAAGCTGGAAGGAAGGGCTTGAAATTGAGATTTCTGATTGAAAAGCTGCCGTGAAATGGAAAGAGACCAAGAAAATATTTCCGTGTTGCATTGAAATGAGGGAGGGTAGGGAGTTGTGATTTCCCCTACCCTGAGAAGTCTACTTTGTAATAGAAGAGAGATGAAGGCCCACTATAGTGGATATGAAGTCCAAAGACATATGCATTGTCGAATGAAATGCGTAGGTGCAGTGTGCCAATTAAGCATGAGGATTGGGAGAAGTGACACATGTAGGAGAGTGGCCATATTATTGAAGAATTGTTTACATTTAGGAAGGACGCCATTTGAATATGGTAAGAATGTCAATTCTAACATGGATAGTTTCCAACACCACTTTCTCATCTACATGAGGGAGTTTACAATTTGTATATCTTTGTCTCAATCCCATGGTGAATATATTAGTGTGAGGATCCACTGTTTCATGATCCATATGCTAGATGCTTTGCTGAAATTGAGCTTTATAAGGATATCTCTTTAGATATCCATAACATCTCAGAAATTTATTTGAACAATTATTGTCTTGCAACAATGTTTATTGATGATAAATTTCTTGGTAATGTACACATGCATAGAAGAGTGTGACTGATGGCATGGATACTTGGCCTTTCAAGTCGAAATGGCCACCTCTAAAGATAACATTCGGAATATCCTTTGAGCCTTTTTTTGAGATGGAATCCAAGAAGTTGGAGTGAAGACATCAAGGAACTCTATATTTTGACATATTCCAGTTGAATCGCCAAGCATGCAAGAGAAACTAAAACCAGGGGTTATATAAGTAATAGCCCCAGTGTATGGGAAATCCAGGCTTTTAGAGGAATATTTCCGCATTTAATAATTGGATGAGGATGAATATTTTTGTTACACTATGTGCTGTTATTGATATGTTTGGACATTTTGGGTGAACACTTGGCCCATCTTCAAGAACATCCAATAACGTTCGAGTCCAAGAAAGATTTAAAGAGATCATTTATCAAATTAGTTTTCCAGCTATGAAAGAAAATCAAGTTTTGGAAGAGATACATTGTAGTACTATCAAAGTAGACTGTGGACCATGTTAGAAAATGGATCAAAAAGGTTTTCAGAATGTCTGCCAAAATTTGAGATTTAGCATTGTCTTAGCATTTTCTTATCAACTTTCATGGAGGCAAAAAGTGACAAGAGAAACTTGCACAATAATGGCAGCCACTAGAATGAGAAACACAATGAATTAGCAAAATGGAATCTATTGCTATGATGACACATGGGAAGATACTTATTACTCTCAATGTGGTTGCACAGGAAAAATAGTTTTTGCCTTTGAGTATAGTTGATGTATCGTAATGTAGTGGTTGCTTCCCTGCTGCAATAAAACAAATACATATCCATCTCAAGGTGAAAGAATAACACCAGTATATCTTCAAATGATATGGGCTATGTGTTGTGCTCAACAGTTAGGAAAGTCTCTATTTGTCATAGTGCGATGAAGCGATGGGTTCAGGTTTCTGTGTCCGTGTTGTCAAATTATATCAATACAAGTGATGAAAAAACATATGTTCAATTCCCTGGAACATATCTTATTTTCATTACTTGTCCAGGATAAATCCATTGCCATAGTTGAGAAACGTAATTAAAAGAAAATAAATATGTAGTTTATTTTAAAAAATGTGGCATGAGTGGAAAACATATGCACCAAATTACAAAATGTGAAATTCAAAGTTCTGTATAAAAGTTTTAATTAAAAAAAATTCAAATAGTTGCCAAGAAGTTTAACGAATGCAACTTCCGAGCACTCATCCAATGGCCATTCAAGGAGGGTCGAAGCCGTCCATCAATATGAAGAGATCTATAAAAGCAAACAGGGACTTTGAAGAAGGGATCCCTGATTTTTCATACCCAAATGTTGCTCGATTATTGAGAAAGGGCCTGACGAGTTAGTGAGGGTTTCCCTTTTGTTTTTGTTTCAATCTATTTTCATGCTTAGATTTTTGCTAATATTATGTCATTGGTTGTTATGAGACCAGCTCACAAAAACATAGAAAAGAGAGATCAACGCCTTAGAATTCAGCCTTTTCGAGGGGGCAACCTCTTTTACATTACACAAATGAACAATTCTTGGATGATACAAATGAAAAAATCTCCTTTCTATATATAGGAGTCTAAGGAGACACAATATAACCCAGTCAACCTAACAATAATAATATAAAGCCACAAAAATAACAATAGAGGGATTCTACGGGGCACAGTAAAAATAATATGGGGATAATAGGGGCACAAAAAAATTAATAAGGGATGCAACTACAATAGTAATGGGGTAATCACTAGTATTATAGGAATACAACATGCCCCTCTCCTTCAAAAAAGTGTTGTCCTCAATGCTTGAGTAGTTCTAGATGCTTTTGTCTAAAATTCTCATTCTCCCATGTGGAATCTTCAGCGGATAAGTTCTTCCACTTGATAAGATACTCCGAAATTGATCAATTTTGTAGCTGTCGAGTTCTTGTTTCTGTGATTGCTTCCGGTTCCAATATAATTTTTCCTTCCTTGTCAAGTTCTGGAAATATTGTTTGAACTGGGAGCTTGTCGCCTATAACCTTCTTTAAACATGGAACATGGAAAACTGGATGCACTCGAGACACTGTAGGAAGCTCCAATTTGTATGCCATAGTACCAATCTTTTGCAACACCTTGTACGAACCATAATACTTTGGTGATAATTTATTATCCTTCTTAGCTTGCTTGAAGGACATTTGTTTATGGTTGTAGCCATAGAAATACCTAATCACCTACATCAAAACTCCTTTCACTGCGATGTTGATCTACCTGTTATTTCATTGTATTCTGTGCCAACACGAGGTTATCCTTTAAGAGTTGGAGGACTTGTTTTTGATGTTCAATGTGATGTTACATTGCTTGAACCTTAGAATTTTCTCTTAAATATGATGTGATGGATGGTGGTTGATATCAATAAAGTGCCAAAAACGGGGTCATTTTTGTTGTTGTATGGAAGGAAGTGTTATACCACCATTCAGCTAGAGGTAACCATTTGACCCATTGTGTCTGTTTATCAGATAGAAAGCAACGAAGATATCCTTCCAAACATTTGTTGACTATCTCTGTTTGCCCATCAGATTGAGGATGATAAGATGAGCTATGAGCTGATTGAGTACCAAGAAAAGAAAATAATTCTGTCCAAAAATTTCCAGTGAAAATGGGATCTCTATCACTTACAATAATCTTTAGGTTTCCATGTAGCTTTTGAATTGTTTCCATAAATGCAGTAGAAATTGTACTAGCTTTAAATGGATGTGATAATGCACAAAAGTGTGCATACTTGGTAATTCTATCAACTACCACCATGATGACACTCTTTCCCTCAGATTTGGGTAACCTGTGATAAAATCCATTGAAACCTTCTCCCAACGTTGGCTTGGAATGCATAAAGGTTGTAATAGACTCGGGGCCTTAACTATTTCAACTTTATTTTGTTGGCAAACCAAACATTCCACCACAAACTTTTGAATATCCAATTTAAGGCCATTCCAAAAAAATTCCTTCTTAACCCTGTGGTAAGTTTTTAAAAATCCTGAGTGCCCTCCTAAGGGAGAAGTGTGCAATTCTATAAGAATCTTTTGTTTGAGTCGCGAATTATTATAGAGGTATAAGCGATCTTTGTACCATAACGAATCATTTTGCCAACTAAATGTATCAGATGTACTGAAATCTTGTTGTAAATTTCGAATAAGTGCCCACACTTCTTCATCATTCTTCCATTCCTCCCTTGCTTCGTTTATCCAATCTGGTTGGATAATAGAAGTGGTGCACAACAATGCTTCCACATCCTCATCCTTTCTTGAGAGTGCATCTGCCACCACATTTTGCTTCCCTTTTTTGTAGATGATTTCAAAGTCATAACCCAACATCTTTGTGACCCACTTTGTTGCTCTTTAGAGGATAATCTTTGTTCTAAAAAGTATTTAAGGCTATCATGATCCGTTTTTACCTTGAAGTGTCTTCCCATTAGGTAGG
>APFE031189644.1:17270-52865 GCA_000404065.3 Pinus taeda
CCTTTCTTTAAACCATCCATATTAGCTTCTACATCTTTCTTTAAACCATCCATCTTAGCTTCTACATCTTTCTTTAAACCATCCATCTTATATTTTGTTACTTTTTGTGCAAGTGACACTTGTTGCACTTGGCCTCGTAATTTTGATATATCATGTTGCATTTCTTCTTCTTCTCCATGAGTCATGTTAGAGCTTTCAGGTTGCTTACTAGGTGTTTGCATTTTATTTCCTCGGGGCATCAATTACCGATAATAATGCTTTACTATGCCCTTTGAATTCCTTCAAATTAATTTTTCAAACCAAGCTTATGCAAAAATTTAAAAAAAACTACACATCTTTTTCACTTTGTAGGAGATTGATATTGAATCTGATGTATCTCTGTAATTTTGGATCATCTAGTTCTAAAATTACGACCTGTAGTAGCCCTATGTATCCTCTTTCCAATGCCACCAGCCTTATCCAAATTGGATTCTCCACGAAAGAGTTATGCACAATCTCCCAGGATGACCGGATTATAGACCTTTCCAGAAGAGCGAACTTGTGTGAAGTGCCACGTGTCACTGTTTCAACCTTTGGCTCTGAAAACTATATACACAAAACTACAGCCCATCCTCTTTCTGTGCCTTCTTACAAAATTTCAATCCAATGCTCAGAGAGAAAGTTATGATGATTTCCCCCAGGTCACCTATTTGGAATGTAATTCAGGAGTCTGCAAAAAGACCAACTTCCTCAAATCATATCTCCTCAAATATAGCACAAAAAGCTCTGAAATTCAGAACCGAGGTTTAGTACGATTTCGTCTCAAGTGGGGTTTTTTTTTTTCCTTCTGAAACGTCGCAGAAAAAAAGTTATAGCAAAAATTCCACGATGACCTATTTGGAGCAGCGAAACCCTAGAATCCAAAGCTCTGATACCAAACGTTATGAAACCAGCTCACAAAAAGATAGAAAAGAGAGATCAACGCCTTATAATTCAGCCTCTTCGAGAGGGAAACCTCCTTTACATTACACAAATGAACAATTCTTGGATGATACAAATGACAAAACCTCTTTTCTATATATAGGAGTCTAAGGAGTCACAATATAACACAGCTGACCTAACAGTAATAATATAAAGCCACAAAAATAACAATAGAGGGATTCTATGGGGCACAATGATAAAAATATGGGGACAATAGGGGAACAACAATATTAATAAGGGATACAACTACAATAGTAATGGGTAAATCACTAGTATTATAGGGACCTAACATTGGTGGACCTTAATATACGGCGTTGCACCATACTCTGATTGTTACCACTGCATGAGGTAGCGTCTTCGTTCTCTCTCGGAGGCTTATTGTGGCCTTGTTGTGATCCTTTTACCTCACAAGAGGAATATTGCAGTGTTTGACTCAATGTTTCTTCCTCTTTAACTCTATCTAGGGTACCAAGCTTTCTACCCATCTCTTCTATCACCTACTTTCGGAGTTGAGAGCAATGCAGAAATTCAACCAAAGTTAGAAGGATGGGCTTGAAATCTATGTTACTAGAAACCAGAAAGGGGAAACGAAATGAGAAATGACAACGAGACGAGAAACAGAGTTTGGAGATTTCACATTCAAGAGATGAGGAGAGAGAAAAACAAGACAAATATGAAACATACAACCAAGCATTTGTTTCACATTCAATAAATGAGGAGAGAGAAAAAAACAAGAAAAATATGAAACATAAAACCAACCATTCATCATTAACATTCTCAAATATTATGGTTCATAGGTAGTTGCTCATAGGCTTTAGCTACTCACATTGGTCATTCCTTAATACTTATAGTGATAAAAAAAGCTTCCATTTCTCACATAAGCCATTCTTGAACACCCATGTTTGATGCTCTAGGCTGGCAAATACAATAGTGAAGAAACACTTGGCACCGAATTCAAGTTTGATTTAGCCTTTGCATTTTCTGGATGAGTAAATTATCCCACATACATTGTATATATTCCTGGATGTAACATGAGTGGACCTCAAATTTGGGATCTATTGTATCATTTTCCACACAGTTATTGGGTTATTGTTTTCATGGTTGGATAATAAGATGGTTGAGATTGAGTTGATCTCCACTGGATATAGAGCCAAAAATAGAGGGTTGTCTTGAACTATTGCCACTTACAAAACCATAAATACTACAACATGTGTTTGAAGAAAAAATCTAAAGAGAAAAGTTTCAAAAATTTATCTTTAACCCATTATAATAGAAAACTAATCTTTATAATAATAATAATAATATATTTTAAAAGTATAGTTGAACTAGATATTAAATTGCTAGTTTGTGAGAAAAAAAAAATAACTAAATTATTTAACTACTAATTTATAAAAATATATATAAAATATCTATACACATTACTAATTTATAGAAGAGATTTGATCCCTTTAGGGTGTTGGTATATCCGAAATTAAGATGGATCTAGGCTAGTATATATTATTTACCATAATTATTGTTAAAGTATATATTGGCTATCTCATATTAGTATTTGCATTGATTAAATGATTATTATATGTAGTCATGTTTTATACTAATTATTTTAATGCATCATATATATGGTTTTGTATTAGTAAATTTATTTTTTGTTAATTTTATAGTTAAATTTAGATATTCTTTTTTGATATTAGTTATTTTTTTTATTAATTTTCATTTTATAAAATTTGTTATCTGAGTCAATGTTTCCAATTAACAAGTGTGGTTGATCAATATAAATAAGTGAGATAAATTATTAAATTGTGATTTTTTTTTAATTTCTACTTAGTTAAATATTGGTTATAACATACCAAACCATTCATTTTTAGTTGTTAAATATGATTATGTTAAAATATTTTCTTAAAAGATGTTATCACCCATGGTTAGAACTTACCAAACCATTCTTTCTTAGTCCCTAGATTTGTTTATGTTAAAATACCTTTTGAAAAAATGTTATGGCCAATAGTTTTGTTATATTCCATGGTTTTGTACTTTATATTCATTTAATTTGCTAGTTTCTGCACATGGTTTTGCTATATTCCATGGTTTTGTATTTAATATTTATTTAACTTATTAGTTTTTTTCTCATCAATTTTCTTTCATAAATTAAAACAAGCCAGAGAGACCTTGAAGTCTTGAAAATAAATGTCATAATCTAGGTATTTTATTCTAGGCCCCTCTTAATATATTTTTGGTTGTTAGCTTTTTGTGCCAAGAGACCCTTTCCACCTGGGGGGAATACGTTATAATATTTGGCATTTTAACTCAGTCAAAATAAAACAAAATCAAATCAAATCAAAAAATTAAAAAACATAAAATTCTCCAGTGCATAGTTTTTTCTTGCCCGTGGTTTTTTCCCATGGTATTCCTAACCCATGGGTTTTGTCCATGGTATTTTTTTGCAATGTAGTCTGTTCAAAGGCTAATAACTAAAGCAACCTAGATCCATTTTAAAGCTTTGACAGGATCAAATCTCTTCACTTACAGAGGTTTGTATAGAGAGAGAGAGAGAGAGAGAGAGATTTGATTTCTCTTGATGCTCGAGAGAGATAGATCTACGCTGGTTATTTATAAATGAAGAGGAGTATTTTCTTGTAGTAGTACTCCTATTTGTTTTGTATTTAAAATTTATTAAATTATGGATTTGTATTTTGTATTTTGAGTTTTGAGACTTGTTTATTTTTATAAATTTACAATTATTTCTATCACTATTTTTATGTAATTATGAAACTTTCCATATTTACATAGTTGAAATTATGTTTGTATTATAGACATATTAATCAATAGCTTGTTGCTCTTAAGCTTTATTATTGCAAATTACCTAACATAATCTCTCTTATCACCGATGAAAAAAGTATTTATGGGATAAAACTATTAATGGGATGGATAATAGATAATTATTATTTTTTCTATATTAAATTAATGTCTTTGGTTGATGATATTTAATATTATAGATAGTCTAATAGTTGATAAAAGTTTCTATAGGATGGTTTTATCAAAATCCTTTTCCAATCATTTGAGAGGTTATAAATAAGACCAATGGCAAAAAAAAATATTGTGTCCCAATGTTTATATAAAATAATAAATTAACTAAATTATTTAACTACTAAATTTATAAAAATAATATAAGTATCTTTATCATTTACTAATTATTAAAAATATATATATAAAAAACCTTATACATTTAAATTTATATTTTTATATAAAAATACACAATTTAAATATTAGATACAATCACTAAATCCACTTTTAAATAAAAGCAACACAAAAATAACAATTTTTTTTGTAAAAACTTAACCATATACTGCTACACATCAATGGCTACAATTAAAAAAATAACATAACTTTAACTAATAAAATCCCTAAATAGTAATTATTGCAAGGTGTTGTCACTAGGGAGAACACGCAACCTATTTGCAACAAAGCTATTCAGTTAGCACCTAACCTATATATGGTTGACTTCTAACCATATACTAGTAAACCAATGCTTTTTATGCTTCATGTCAACATCCAATTGGAAAGAGATCCATATTACAAATGAACCATATTAACGTTTTCCATAAAGCTATATATGGTTGACTTCTAACCATAGACTATGAAAATGCCTTCAAAAACTATCTAGTAAACCAATGCTTTTTATGATTCATGTTAACATCCAATTGGGAAGAGATCCATATTGCAAATGAACCATATTAACGTTTTCCATAAAAAAGTTTCAAGAAACGAATTGTTTTTGGAAACCCCAATTTCTTGCATTAAAAAACGAAAACTACCGTATAAAACACTGTTTTCCATACCGTTCCATTTTTTATACGTTTACCAAAAGTTCCATACCGTTCCATTTTTTATACTATTTTTTCTAGAAACAAAGACTTTCGTTCTGTTTCTGATAACAGAGCTTGAAATTAAGATTTCTAGAAATGGAAAGAGAGCAAGAAATTTTTTTCGTGTTTCATTGAAATGAGGGAGGGCAGCGAGCTACTCTGGTGTGGTATACTACCTAACTACTATTTTTGTAATTTCTAGTGTGGTATACTACCAAACTACTATAAGAGTTTAACGTATATGTAATATAAATTTCGTTGCCAATATAGTAATTTTGGGGCTAGTTCATTTGAAGCTAAATTCTTAAAAGACAAAACCCAAATAACCTAATTTCAGGTGAAATAGTTGGTAGATTGTTTCAAGCAATTGAAATTGAGGAAGGAATTAAAGGAGAGCAAGGGTATCTATGCAAGTATTTTCTTGGGCTCTTGAAAGAAGACCAAGGCTTCTGATCCTTCCATCGTCGTCCAAATTTTCCCAGCAAAAATAGATCCATGTTTTGTGAGCAAGACATTGAAGAGATCCTCCTCAATCTTACTTCTCACGCTTCCAAATTCAACCATGAAACAACTCCCAGCGAATTACTACAACATTTCATGTGAAAATATAAAACAAATTTGCAAATCAATTCTAAGAATGGCCATCCATCTAGAAACCCTAAAAATTGTTTCAACCACCTATACCTATTTCCATATAGCCACAGATTAGATTGTATTGTGCCCATGGTCCGTCTTTTTTTTCAACTACTCAACATACATTTCATGTGAAAATATAAAACAAATTTGCAAATCAATTCTAAGATGGCCATCGATCTAGAAACCCTAAAGATTGTTCCACCTACTTGTAACTGTTGCCATATAGCCACAAATCAGATTGGATTGTGCCCATGGTCTTTCCTTTTTTTTCAACTACTCAACATTCATTCAAATTACCTATTTCCATATAGCCAATCAGATTGTATTGTGCCCATGGTCTTTCCTTTTTTTTCAACTACTCAACATTCATTCAAATTACCTATTTCCATATAGCCACAGATCAGATTGTACTGTGCCCATGGTCTTTCCTTTTTTTCAACTACTCAACATTCATTCGAATACACTAAGGCATGGAAGAAAACTTGTTCTAGTCTTTCCTTTTTTTCCAACTACTCAATATTCATTAAAATACACTAAGGCGGGGAACAAAACGCCACATAATGGTCTTTCCTCTTTTCTCAACTACTCAACATTCATTAAAATGCACTAAGGCAGGGAAGAAAATGTGGCAAAATGATCTTTCCTTTTTTTTCAACTACTCAACATTCATTCGAATACATTAAGGCGGGAAAGAAAACCAAGCAGAAATTAAATTTTAATTTGGATGATCGTTAAATCTTTTATAATTATAATTATTTTTTTTAAATTTTAAAAAACATTATATTTTAGATATATCAAAATGTATGGATGTATATTTTTCTTTATGTTATGTATACTCATTCAAAAATTATATTTTCTATTTCAAAATTACAAAATAATTAACCATTGTTGTAAGTTGTAATTTTAAGCAAATTCAAATTTGGATTTTATAATAATTAACAAAAAACTACTATAAATATTTTTTATTAATGTTTAATTATCTAATACTAATATTATGGGTTTCCATGTTATTTAAACAAATGATATTGGATTTTATAAGTATTATGTCAAACTTTAAAGCTAAAAAATAACTTTTAACAATGCGATCTTTTATAACCAATTTGGATGTAGTTCATTGTTATGGCAGTAAAAAATGAATCTCATGAGTCAATTTTGTTGTAGTTCATTATGATGGTAGTAAAAAACGAATCTCATGAAAATGGTCCCACCCACACATCCGTATAGTTCCACCAAAGGAACCATTGATCTTTCTCCATGAAATCGGTAATATTGTACCAAGAAGCACCATAATGTATGGAATTTCTATTTCCCACAATTGAAAAAGCACCATAAATTCTTCTACATGAGCATTTTGCTTCCGTATTGTTGAACTAAACATGGCAAGACTTTCCTATGGCAACAAGAATTTTCGAAACCCTCATCCCCCCTATCACAATATATCTTAGAATCCGTCATGTTGGAGTGTAGTATCCCTAGTAAGAATATAGGAGTGTAAGGGAACACAACATCAAAGTCAATGTGAAGCCAAGGGGAAATGTTTGTGCATCTAAGAGGGATACCTCAATTACATAGATGTGGTTTTATAAGCTTTTGCATTAATGAAATGTATATTTGATGGGTAATTCAGCCATAAAAAAATGCTTGACTAAATTTTCATACACAAGGGTTGACTCTACTTTGAATTTTGATACTTTGTGTTTACTCACTTTAATGTCATTGCATATAACTAATAATTTGCGTCCTTGTCTCATTTGATCTCATTTTATTTCAATTGTGAAGTGACTAAGCCTTGAACCCAAATCCTCATAGCTAAGATTCACAAAGTATGCATTGCCTCATTTCCTCTCATTTTACTTCAGTTAAATGGAGCAACTATGCCTTAGCCCTAAACCCGCACAACTAAACTTTGCACACCACAAAATCCTATCTGTCCCTGGTATTGCACTTGGTTTAGATATACTTTTCTTAGAAGAGAATGAATGTATCACTAAATACCTTACATGTTAACTTATCATCTGATCCCATTACATTTTCCAAGCATTGAGGACATTAATAAAATTTCAAAATTCAATTTCACACTCATTTGATGTAATCACCATGTTCCATTAATTTCAGGTAAACTCTACAAATAAATGTAAGTAATTATTTTGTTTTTTCATTGATTCTAAATTAGCAAGTGAGAAACTACAGATGCATCTTTATTTTTAAAGTACAATCATCCAAAAAAACTCATCAAAGACTAAATATAGGTTAAAACCTTTATGGAGTGAAACATATTGTTGGTATCCTCCATAATAACACTACTTTCAGAAGCTGGGTTCAAATTTTACCACAAATGCAAGAACCAAAGTGAGAAGCTTATTCAAAAAAGTTTTGTATCTAGTATCATTCTAGATAGAGAAAAGTACTCTTTAGGCTATCTATGACATGAGTAAGAATTGCTACCCACCTACTTTCAAAATCATCATGGAAATTTAAATATTAAAAAAGGAATTGATTAGGCTACCTATGACTAAATAAGAGTTATTCCCCACCTTTCCAAACTATTATGTACATTTAACCTATCATATTTTATCAACATCCTTTCTATGATGCAACACGTTACAACTTTCCATTATATTTATGCATTATATGAGTTGATATACTTGTAAGGTACATAAATTCAAAAATAATTGCCCAAATACCCATGTTTCCACTAAATTAATTGTTTAAGTAAGAGACACATTCTATATTAGGAAGCATGCATCAATCAAACACTGCTCTACTCATAGTTTACAAACCCAACCAAATCGTTCATACACAAACACATTCAAGACTAATCCACAATAAAAAAACAATGCTCAAAACACTATTCTTCATCAAACATCTACCAATGCATAAACGATGAGGAGACAAGAGACACATAGAATATGCAATCAACCAGGGCCAAAACCTCTCCAACATGAGAATATAACCCAAATGAGATCTTCTTCTTATATAGACTTCAATTGACAAATACCAAGACCATGGCCTATACCCTTGACTCAATGACCTCTCCAAGGCCAAGTCACAAGCCTCCTTGATTCAACTTCCTTATTTTTCCTTGAGTCAACGATGATCAGGCTTCTTCCTTCAATAACTCGACTATCCTTCAAATTCCAGTTCCATGGATCATATATGTAGTTCTTGGCCCTCTTGCATAAACCCTAGAATGTGTGGTTGACCAACCTTTTGAACCTTGATCTTCTTCGCTTGTATGGTATGAAATATTATTATAATTCGGCGTGTAACCTTGCTTATCTTCTTCCTTGATTTGACTTCTTGGACAAAAACAAGATCTTCAACCTTTTCTGCAGTAGATAGTTCTTCCTTCCTTCATACGTGTGGAACTATTAGCCCCAAAACAGACCCATAAACAACACCAAAATCTTCTCTCTTTGTTTCCTTCTCTTGGTTGGTTATCTTCGCACTTCTTATTACAGAATTACTTAACCATATTTGCTTGTCCACAAATGGAGGATGAGCTGCCCTATATATAGTATTTTGTCCATCAAAAACATGTGCTAGGAGGTTTTAAGGAGTGCTAGGGGAACACAAGGCAGCAATAGGTGAAAATAATGCATGCAAATGAACAATTAAGATTTTGTGACAAGAAGTGTTAGTGAGTTACAGGTGTGCTAAGGAGGGAGTGATAGCATATGCTAGGTAGTGTTAAGGCATATTAGAAGCTAGGGAAACATCCCAAGATGTGTCAAGTGCTAAGGTGTGCCAATGCATGCCACAGTGTTATGGAGTGCTAGGGAAACATAAGGGAGCACTAGTTTCAAATGCATGGAAATGAATAACTAAGAGTGTGTGACAAGGAGTGTCAGCAAGTTCTAGGTGTGCTAAGGAGGGGACAACAAGTTATGTTAGGTCGTGCCAAGAAATGCTAGAGTGTTAGTATGACATGTCAGGGTATGTCTATGCGTGTCAGGGTGTGTAAATGCATGTCAAGGAGTGTTAGGGAGTGCAACATAAATAGAAAGGAAAACTAGTTCAAAATGCATGGAAATGAATGAATAAGAGTGTATGATAGGGAGTGTCAGTAAGTTCCAACTGTGCTCAGGAGGTAGTGACAAAGTTATATGCTAGGTGGTTCCAAGGAATGCAAGAATACCATGACATGTCAAGGAGTGGTACGGTATGATAGGGAGTGCTAAAGCATGCCATGGCATTTACAGAATGCCAACATGTGCCACATAGTGCCAAGGGATTATTAGACATGCCAGGTGCTATGCCATGTCAAGATGTAAACTATGTGCTTAGTTGTTTTATGGCCATGGTTAGATGTGAGCCTTCACTTGGTAACTTCTTAAGTGAGATGAGCTAAGATTAGGCATGAGTATCCTAAGATGAGTTATAGGCCATTCTTATGTTAACAAGGGCTAGTATAGTTGTAGTAACTGTAACTTGGTCAAGATGTTGTAGTCGGGGTAGGACTTGGTTGGTTCCCAAATCTTAAAACCAATAAGGGTAGTTATGAGGGCATGATAGCCAAGGAGTGCCAAGGAATTCCAATGAACGAAAAGGCATGATAACACATGCTAGAAAATGTCAATGCATGTCGAGGAGTGTTGGGGAGTGTGAGGGCATCACAAGGGAGAACTAGGTCAAAGAGCATGGAAACAAACGAATAAGAGTGTCTTCCAGGTGTCCCAAGGATGAAGTTTATTAGGATAATTTCATAATAGGACTTGCAATATGTAAGCCTATGATTATGATAAGGGGATGGAAAAACCAATTTTAGACAAAGGGAGTCTTTTGTCTAGGGACAACACTATTTTTTATATGACTTGGTTGGGTTGCAAAGTCACAAAAAAAGTAAGGCTATCTATGAGGGCATGACAACTAAGGAGTGCTAAGGTGTGCAAGGAATGCCAATAAGTGATAACACATGCTAGAAAGTTCCATGGCATGTTAGTCATTCCAAGACATGCCAAGTGTTAAGGCATGCCAAGAGGTGTCAAGTGCTAGGGTGTGGCATCAACGCATGCTAGGGAGTGTGAGGGAAACACAAGGGAGGACTAGTTTCAATTGCATGTAAATGAAGGAATAAGAGTGTGTGATAGGGAGTGTTAGCAATTTTTGGGTGTGCTAAGGAGGCATTGACTAGGTATGTTAGATAGTGTCAAGGAAACACAAGGAAGGACTAATTTCAATTGCATGGAAATGAATGAATAATAATGTATGGTAGGGAGTGTTAGAAAATTATATGTGTGCTAAGGAGGCATCTCTAGACAAATTTTGGGAGGGTTTGGAGAAAATTTTGTATTTTGGTGCAGACTTGCAATTTTTTGTCTAGCAGCACAGTGAGCTCAAGCTTTTCTTCTTCCTCAAGGCTCCAAATTATGTAAAATCAACATTTTTTGAAAGCTTATGACCCCATCACAAACCCCATTTGCCCACTTTCCTGGTCTGGGGCTCAAGTTTTGAGAAAGTTTCAAAAAAGAGGCCAAAAATCACCTTTCTACCCCTCTTTCCATTTCGTTGCGCACCTGGAGACACCTTGGGAGAATGGCCATATCTCAGCCAAAAAGTGGTCATTTTGAGTTTGACAATACTCTAAAGACATCTACAATCTCCCAAATTTCCACAAAAATCTTCCGATCTAGATTTGGACTTCAGAAAGGCACTCAAAAATGGCCTCCAACAACTCCTTGTACACCTCAAAATTTCTGAGATTTTTGTAAAATTTTCAATGTGTAATTTTTTGTAGTTCCTAGTTTGACTCTAGTAAAAGTCAAAAGGGTGAAATTGATGAATGTGAGGGTTCAAAGTAAATGTAAATAATGGGTGGTTAGCATTTATAAGTTGTTTTGATGTAAATTTGACCTCATTTATGAGAGAGGTTGGAGTCAAAGTTAATTGTAGAAGTCGTTTTTTACTTCCCTAGAGATTAGGGTTTGGTTAGAACACCTCATGGAACAGTTCCTAGAGTCATTGATTCAACCCCTAAGAGTGGGGAGATGTTGTTTTGGTCTTTATGTATCAGTTTCTTAGTGATAAAATGGGTTGGATTTCAGAGGAGAGAACTATTGTAGCTTGTACTTGGACATTTTCTGGAAATCAAAGGACACAATTTGCAACTATTATCTAGGAATTCATGTGCGGTAAGTTTGTGATGTTATTTTTTCTCTGTTATAGCCTTATATGAAAGATATTAATCTTATCTTTCCATTCATCAATTATTCAATGGTTTTCCTTACATTTTATAAACAAAATTATTTTCATAAATCTCTGTTTTGATGGAAAAATCATTATGTGTTACTTTATTTCTTACTTAATGAATTCATGCTTTATGCTCATTAATACCTTTCACTTCTTCTAAACACTACACTACACCCAAAAACCCTAAGATCCATCACAAAAGTAATGCTACCTTTCACCTTTTTGTATTTTTTGTTGTAACCCTTTGATCCTCTAACCTAGCTACCTAGTTTTTCTCCCTTATATAGCAACAAAACCCTAAATTTTCCAAAACCCAATTGAACCTAGCTATCTAGGCTAAAATCCTTTACATTCTAGTCTCTCTTTATTGTGATTTCATAGAGAGATCCCTCTCTAGTTTGGTAGGACTAGCTACCAAACTAAAAGCTTGGTCTGTGATTACCTCCGTCAATCTCCTCATCAGCCTAGGACATTATGGAGGATAACGGAGGGCATGAAAACTAGGGAGTGCCAAGGTGTTCTAGTGAATGTAATGTTCCCAAGTCATGGAAAAATGTAATGTTAGTTTTAAGGTCATGACGGCCAAGGTGTGTTAGGGAATTCTAGGGCATGCTAACATGTGTCAGATAGTACAAAGACATGTCAAAAAAGATCAGATGTGCCAACTAGGAAGGCATGCCAAGATGTACAAGGGTGTGAAAATGCATGCTAGGGACTGTCAAGGGAACAAAAGGGAGGAACAAGTTAAACTACAAGTAAATGAGCACATAATAGGGTTAATAAGTCATCAAATTACCTTTTCCATGAGGGTCATGCTAGGAAAACCAACACTAGGTGCCAATAGGTGTCGAGTGCCAAGTGTCAAAGCATTCTAAGTGCCAAATCTTCCTTCGTTTCTTCTCATTTATTTTCCAATAATTGATATCAAGTAACTTTAATATTAAACCATGCCAAATCATACCAAGTCATGTCAACACATGCCAAACATGCTAATACTTTCCAAGTGCCAACACATGCCAAGTGCCAATGTGCGTCAGGGAGTGTGATGCATGCTAGGAAGTGGAAGAGCAAATAGAAGAGTGCTAAGGTGTTCTAGAGAGTGCCAATGCATGCTAAGGAGTGTTAGGGAGTACTAGGACAACACAAGGGAGCACTAGGTCAAAATGCATGGAAGTGAATGAATATAAGGGTGCGTCAGGGAGTGTTAATGAGTGCTAGATGTCATGCCAAGGAGGGAGTGACAAGGTATGCTAAGCATGGGTAAGGCACGCTAGGTAATATCATGGAATGTCAAGAAATGCTAGAGTGTGCTAGGTATTTTCAAGGTGTGCTAGCATGTGCCAAATAGTGCCAAGACATTCCAGGTGCTAAGACATGCTAGGATGTGCATGGTTCCATAGTATGCCAATATGTGTCAAGGATTTTCAACGCAACAAAAGGAATAAAAAAGCTAAAATGCAAAGAAATGAACACATAAGAGAGTTAATAAGTCGAGACTTTATCTTTTTCAAAAGGGGAATGCTAGGCACACTTATAATATGTTCCAATACATTCCAAGTGCCAATGTGTGCCAAGTTCTAATGTTTTTCAATGCAATATTTTTCCAAGGTGTTCCAGGGCATGCCAACACATGATAGGGGAGTGTTATGCTATGTTATGGCATGCCAACATGTGCTTGGGCATCCTACTCATGGCAATATGTTCTAGGTACAAAGATGTTCCAAGACATGCGAGGTGCCAAGGAATGTTAGTGTATTGTTCCAAAGCATGTTAAGGTGTGCCATGAGTGTTGAGGAGTGCTAGGTCTCTCTCATTAATAGAATTGATAGAGCTTGATTATGTATTAAATAATACAGTTCCTACACACACTAGTGGAACTTTATTTAAAGGAAATTTGCTAGATAATAAACCTAATAGATATGAATCATATGTTGACTCATAGGAAAACTATATTCTTATGACTTGAGGGAAATGATACACACTAATTCATTCTTAACAGATTGACTGACTATTATAACCATTATGACCTTGGCCACATAATAAAAAAAACTCCACAACAATGGTCTTAAATTGCTATATTTTGACAAAAAAATAGTAACAAGTACATATCTTCATCAAAAACACATTGGAATGATCAATGATGACAAACATTTTTTTACCGTCACCAAAAGTAACCAAAAAGAGTATTGGTGAGGTTCAATAAAATATCGTCACTAGAAGTGTCACCAAAAAGAGAATTAGTGATGGGCCTTTAACGACCCTCACCAAAAGTGTCACCAAAGAGAAAATTAGTGACAATCCTTTAACGACCATCACCAAAAGTGTCATTGAAAATGGATTTGGTGACTAACCTTAAGGGACCATCACTATATACACTTACAACAACGATTTTTTAAAGACCGTCACCATATGCAACATTGGTGATGGACCTTAAAGGTCTATCACAAGCATGAAGCGTCATAAAAAACACATTGTAATGATCAGTGATGACGAACATTTATTGACTGTCACCAAAATTAACCAAAAATATCATTGGTGACAGTCAATAAAATATCATCACTAGAAGTGTCACCAAAGAGAGAATTTGTGATGGACCTTTAATGACCCTCACCAAAAGCGTCACCAAAGAGAGAATTAGTGATGAGCCTTTAACGACCCTCACCAAAAGCGTCACCAAAGAGAGAATTAGTGATGAGCCTTTAACGACCCTCACCAAAAGTGTCATTGAAAATGGCTTTGGTGACAAACCTTAAAGGACCATCACTATATACACTTACAAAAACACTTTTTTAAAGACCGTCACCATATGTCACATTGTTGATGGACCTTAAAGGTCCATCACAGGCATGACCCTCACCAATGACCTTTTTCTTGTAGTGGGAGAAGCATACACAAGATCAAATTGCTTATATAAAGTCAGAAACCATAAATGTTAAGAAATTTTAGAATAGCTCTTTTTGAGAATCCAAAACAAATACAAATTAATTTTCAAGTTTGAATAAAATGTGTCTATCACATAACGCAATGTTCCTAATACTTAAACAATTAACATAAATGCATTCATCCAAATGTATTAGGATGGGACTCCAATGGATCAAATAAAATAATAGTGGAAATCTAAAAGAAAAGGAAAAAGGCAGTCAAGGATTAACTTTATAAATTAACAATACAACAATAAATCTAGATGATTAAAGGATGGGATGGAAGAATGGAAATGCTTTAAAAAGAAAAAAATAAATGCACTCAAAAATAAAAAAGTAATGGTAGATGGAATGTTGTCTCTTTTCCCAATTGTGTGGGGATCTTCTGTTATGATCCTTGCACCTTAAAATGATAAGAAACCAATTACAATCATCTTCAAGGGGTAAACCTCCTTTTACAAATAATACAATGTACAAGACAATGTTTGATGATCCTAAGACTAGGACTCATTAGTGTATATATAAGAGAGAGACGGTGCAATTGTAATAACATGGGACCATGAGGGGTTCTAACATACATAACAATATAACAATAGAAATGTAATCACTCAATATCTAGGGCCTATAAGGAGTTTTTGGGTTAACATGGAGTTTAATATGCCCCTCCACTTCAAATAAGTTTTTTCCACAACACTTGGCTATCTATGGTTGTTTCTACATGAAAAAATAATCTTCCCATATCACTTATTCCAAAGGTAGGTTCTTCCATTTGATTAGTTACTCAATAATTTCTCAATTTCTCACTTGTGTAGTCCTTACTTCCAAAATTGTTGGTGGTTCTAGTAATATTTTCCCTTCTTCCTTAATCTCTAGTAGAATAGTCTGGATGGGGATATTATTGCCAATTAAATTCTTTAAACAAGAAACATGGAATACTAGATGTACATGTGAATATGGAGGTGTTGTATCTCTAAGATGATAATGGTCAGTTATCATGCCAGGGCATCTAAGATAATTGTTTTGGGGGTTTTGTTTTAATTTGGAGGACCAATGTAGGAAACATATTTAAAACAGTAATGCCTAACCTTTTGAATAATATTAATATCTAAACATAGGGTTGCTATTAAAATTCACACAGTAATATAGCTTGCATGGTGGTGAGCAGAAATATAGAGGTGGTACGACTATCATTGTCTTCAAATTGAAAATTAAATAATCATAAGTAAGAAAACCTTTAAATTATATTCAGAAGGTTTAACAAAATATGTTAAGCTTACAACAAATGCTAATGATATTATAATTTAGAGGGAATTAATAAAACAAACAACTTATATAATTTATTCTTTTTATAGATGATCACTTCAGAAGCTTATAAGAATAATTGAAACACAATTACTCCTACCTAGTTATCTTTGTAAAACATAAGGATATCAAGAAAACGCTATGAAATAAAACTAGAGAAAACTTACAGAAAAACGAAATTGTATGAATCAGAATTCAGAATACATTTGCTTTTGTATTAATGATTCAGAAAATTCAAGTACATTCAATGCTTAGAAATGCTTCTTCAAGGATGCAACCCTTACTAACTCGTGAAAGAGAGTTATTTATACAATCTAAGAACTGAGAAAATATCTTAAACTATTTTACAAAAATAGATAATTACAAAATCAGGAATATAAACTGCTAGCCAATCTGGCACTATTTTGGTGCTGAGCTGTTTGATGATTGTTGCTGAAAAAATTGAAAATTGTTGAACTTGTGATGACTATTCCTATAAAGGTTGAATGTTGTTTGATCATCCTCTAGTCAAGTAAATTAGTTAATTCTTCCCAGTGTTTCTTATCTGGGATAGATATCTTTGTTACCCTTCTGTGAAATTCATCCATCTTTGTATACTTATTGAAAATGGGTTTTACCGGGAATATGTGCCTAATTTCATCTAAAATGAAGAATGTGTCCTTGAGTGCATTTAGCACCACTCTTGGTGTTTTTGTACCTCTTATGTTTGAAACTGAAGCAGCATTTGTACCCACCTCTGTAAGATTTCGAACATAATCCTCAATAGGCATTAATTTTTCATTAATCACAGGAATAGAGGGCAAACCCTTGTTGGTCAAGGGTTCAATCCTACTGAAAAATCTCTGAACTATTGTATTCACACCGCTGCACTTTTCTTCCAACTGAAGGAAGAGGTTCTTCTTGGTGATGATCTTCTTTACTTCTACTATAGTTGTTATCCTATCATTTATCCCTAATTCTTCAAGATCATAATTGTCTTTAGAATTGAGGAACTTGATTATATCAAAAGCAATTTCTGGCATATCCCCAAGCTCTTTAGAAATCGTTTCAACAGCTTGCTGAGCTTCTCCAAGAGGTTTTTTTTATCAAATATTATCTTGATATAGGGCCAAATATCCTTAATTTCTTTAGTAATTTCTTCCCACAGAATTTCCCTTGCCAAACCCAATTTGTTTCCAAGGTAAGATTCTTTGAGTTCCCTCTGCAATGCTTCAATTTGACCTTTTGTTCTTTGTAACTCAGCTACATGTGAAGTGCCTGCAACTGCTGATGAGCCTCATCATTGGGTAATTATATGGGCCTTAATTCACCTATGAGCTTAGTCAAACCAACTATTCTCACAACTTATTGCATACTTTTGATCATATTTTGTTTATGAGATGAGTTAGAGTTGGATATTTTGCTTTGTGGTCTAATGTCCACTTAATGCAGGATTAGAGGATAAAAGCACGGAATTTTGGCAAAGACCTTGGTCAAAACTCGAATGGGACAAGGCAGAGAAATTATAGGAGGTAAATCCTACTCACTTACTACCCCTACATTCGAATATTCCTCCATCAACTCAGAGTGCAAACAACCAAATCATGACGACTAGAAGGCAGTCGAGCAAGTGAAAGTCAAAGCAACATTCTATCTCAAGTTTGGGAGCCGAGACTCCCCAAGGAAGTTGTTGGAGACTTCAGTCGCATAAGTAAAGAGGCCTATGACCTCAGTAGGATTCAAAATTTTGATTGTAAAACTCTGCTTTATTTCGGAGTTGCAAGACTTGTGACAGTTTTTGATGTAATCGATTGTTTTGATAATAATAATGAGTTTTGTTTCAAGCTAGAACTGAGTTAACGCAGAGGGCTAAACCTTTTGGGTTAGGGCCCAACCCTAGCAGCTAAGGCTCCTCTTTAGTGTACATGTATGTTAGGGTAGATTCATGGTTTAACTGTTCATTTGCTTAAGTAGCTGTATTTCCATTACAGCAGGGTAGCACATAGATTCATGGTTTAATCATTCATTTTCTTAAGTAGCTTCATTTCCCTTATAGCAGTGTAGCACATAGATTCATGGTTTAATCATTCATTTTCTTAAGTAGCTACATTTCCATTACAGTAGTGTTGTGTAGATTGGTTGTGTTTCAGTTTGCTTCTGTTTGTGCCTTTTTCTTCAATTAGCAGGTTAGCAAGGATTATACTTGAAGGGTAGCATTGAATGTACCACCATTAACTGCATGTCGCATAGCTTCTTCATATTCATTTCAACTTTTGAGTTTATGCACTCCAAATCTCCACCATCGATCTATCTAGCCTAATCCGATGGTTATCACGTCATCTCAATATTTTATGCACTCCAAATCTTCACCGTCAATTTGTCTAGCTTGATCCGATGGCTATCGTGTCATCTTGATACTTTATGCGCTCCCAATCTCCACCGTTGATCAAACCCACATGGTCTGACGGTTATTGGACAATCTCGCGTGAATTCTTACACGGGCGATATCTGCCCGAGAACACGCGAGAAAAGTGGTTTTCTCATGCTACGTGTCACCCAGTTAGGTTAATCGCGTAAAATTTTGGAATTTTGCTTACAGCCCTGAGAGCGTGTGAGAAACTGCTTACCACCTATGAAAACATGCTCAGTCATTCTGCACATTTTCCCCGCAATAAGATCTCCGCCGCTCATCCTCCGTTAATCCTGGCCATCCATCTATTCACTCAATCTCATGTGATAAGATCTTTGCTGCTCATCTTCCATTAACCCTATCCATCCATCTATTCACTTAGTCTCATGCGATAGGATCTCCACCACTCATCTTCCAATTAGTCCTTTTCATCCATCTCTTGACTTAACCTACCACGATAAGATCTCCTCCATTCACCTTCTGATTAGTCCTATTCGTCCATCTCTTAACTTAACCTCTCGCGATAAGATCTCTGCCATTCATCTTTCGTTAACCCTATTCATCCATCTATTCACATAATCTTCTACGATAAGATCTCCACCGCTCATCCCCTATTAATAATATTCCTGATCGATCCAATGGTTCCTATGCACTTCTGCTTCGTTACGTCCTCCTTCCACTGATTTTGATCTTTGCTTGCTCTACTGCTTGAATCCTTGCATGCTTGATTTTACCAAAACACCAAAAACGTGAAAACATACTTAGTTTAGTTTCCTTGCTTACACATTAGTTTGGTTTGATGCTCTTTATTTCTATAACTTAGATAGCACCATTAGGTTAGTGTTGATTTAGCAATTCTGCTTAGTTTAGCTATTTAAATGGTTAATTAGGAAATGGTATGATTTAGCATTACATGTTGTTTTCTTCATTACTGCAGTAGAGTAGCTCTCTTAGAATAGATTTGTTCTTCTTCCATCAAAGAATCAAGCTTCTTTTGACTCTATAGAAGTCTGGCTTGGAACCCCTAGGATCTCTTGCTAGATGAACAAATGACAATAGGCAAGACCGTCACTTCTACTTGTGCATATAGCACTGTCACCTCCAATCTTGTACGAACCCCAGGATGATAAGTAAAGTTAGTAGCCCAGGAGTTGCAACATCCTTGCTGCAATACTGGCGCGCATCACTTTTTAGCACCGTTGCCAGGGAGGTGTCAGAGTAGAATGTGAGTACTTCTTTCTTTTCCTCTATTTCTAGTCTGCTTTCTTTTCTTCTATTTCTAGTCTTCAACTTTCTTCCATTATTTTATTTCTGCAAAAGTAATCCAGTAGATTCCTTTCTTTCATTTTTCATTATCTGCTTTCCTTTCCATTCTGCAAGTAGAATTTCAATTCAGCAAGTAACGTTTCTTTCTGTCAGTAGTTTTCATTCAATCAGAAATTTCATTTCTACAAAGTACCTTCTAGCTTAGAAAAATCTTACAAAAACCAACCCAAAAACATTTCCTTTCATGCATCATAGGCGTAGGGACAATTTAGGGAAATTCTTGTCAAATACCCCCACTGCCTCCAACAACCAACCTTCAATCTTCTTCGGTGGCTGTGAACAGGAGGAACCCTTAGGTGAGCAACCTGAAATATTTGAAGAACCTATAGGGGAAGAAGAAGAAGAAGAAGAACCCATTCCTACTGAATCAATGGCTGACAACCAAAATGACAGAGGGAATAGAGAGAGAGTTGGGGGTGCCTTCCCCATCAAGGAAACCAATGGGGACACTAAGATGAAGAATATAAGTGCCTCTGTCGTACCTCATTTTCATGGCCTGACCTTAGAGGACCCTGACACTTTCCTATTTGAGTTTGTTGTTATATGCCGAACCTATGACTATACAGATGATGAGAAAAAGTTAAAATTGTTTCCATCTACCCTCAAGGATGCAGCATTGCGTTGGTTCATGGGTTTACCTAGAGATAGCATCACAACTTGGGCTCAGATGCAGTAGCCTTTTAACAACAAATATAGGGACTCCTGTAGGTCAAGGATACTAAAGAAGAGATTTTCAGGATGACCATGGGCCAGGATGAATCCTTAAGAGACTATGAAGAAAGATTCCATCTCAGTTACAAAAGGGCGAGGTGCACACTTGACCCTGAGTCACTAAAGTTGGTCCTGCTCAGAGGAGTAAAGGACGATCTTCTCGTTACCTTACATCTATTAGTAGGAGGAGATATCTACCAATTACCCTATGAGGATATCAAGACTGTCTTTAGAAACCATTCTAGGGGAGCCAGGAAAAAGGGTAGGAATAGTCAACCTTTGGCCAGTACATCATCTTCCAACTCATCCATCAAGGGTGAAATTGGAAATATGATGGAAGATTTCAAAAGTGAGATGTTGTAAAACCTTGCCCTGCAATTGGATACCATGAACATCAAAAGGAATTAAGAGGATGCAGAGCAAGCCCTAGCCATCTTTTGTCCTAGATTCACTAGGAGGCATCCTAGGAATGAATGTCCATTGAACTACATTGAAATTTGCTCGATCAATGATGAAAACCACTCCACGGACAAGTGCCCTTCCTTACCTAGTCTCAAAGCTATATATCAAGGAGTTGAAGGGGTCATTGAGCATCTTTGTTACATCAACCAAAGGAGACCTCCTAGGCCTAGACCATACTAGCAGGGTATGCAAGGGTCATCCCATGCATATTACAACCCCAACCAAACCAAAACTATACCTTCTTGGAGACCCCATCCTCATCCTTCCTGGTCTACACCCCCTCCTTGGTCCTATGCATCTCAGTATCATTCCCAGATATCCAACCAGTCATTTAAACCTTATGTTCCACCACAACCTCAATGGAATACCCCACACCAGCGATGGAGGCCCTAATACAACAATTCTCTAGATCTATTGCCTCCACCACCTACCCAACCACAACTCCTACACTCTGCTCCACACAAGCAACCCCAGATGCCTACCCAGCCAGATCTGAACCCAAAAAATAGGCAGGCTGAATAAGTATACAGTGGAGAGACATCATACCCAACTTATGCTATAGAAATCCAGGAGATTAACATAAGATCTAGGAGAATTCTCCCAGATAACCAACCTCCCTCTCGACATAGGAATATTGAGGAAGAAAGAGAGGAAAGAAACCTTAAAGTAAATCCACCCTTTCCTAAGAGATTAGCCCAACCACTCTAGCCTACCCCAGAAGAACATGAACTTCTAGGAGAATTGAAAAAACTATGTGTAAAAATCCCCCTTCTCCAAGCAATAAAATATGTTCCCATTTACAATAAGTTGATTAAGGAGAAATTATTCAAGCATCCAAGAAGAAGAAAATGGGATGCCCCTACCATTAATGTCATGGGGCAGATGTCTGTCTTAATGCTGGGGCAGGTAATATGTCTGAAATATTTGGACCCTAGAATCCCTGTAGTAGATGTGCACATCAATGGCACCGTTGTCCCACACACTCTGATTGATCTAGGGGCTACCATTAATTTGATGACCAAGGACACCATGCTCAAGCTCAACCTCCAAGGGTCATTGAGGAAGACCACAAGAGTTATACAACTTGCAGACCATTCCACAGCCACCCCTGAGGGAATTGTGGAGGATGTGATTCTCTCAATTGACTCCTAGGAGTACCCTGCAGATTTTCTAGTTCTCTAGCCTAAGGCTAAGCTTACTGGTTACCCTCTCATCCTTGGGAGGCCATGGTTGGCCACAACTGATGTTTACATTAGTTGTAGAACTAGGAATATGACCATTAAGAATGGGCATATGTCGAAGCAATTAGTCCTATACCCTCCTGTGTAACCTTCTCTAGAGCATGATTTACCTTTATGGTTGGAGGAGGAGGAAGAAGATGAGGCTTATTCAGCCAAACTTTATGCTTTGCAAGCAATCATAGGAGGAGGACAACAAGATGAGGATGACTTAATTAAACAACTACTCCAAATTCCAACTTGTAGTTCATTACCATTAGAAGAAGAAGTAAGGGGAACCAGAACAATCACCCAATTGACTTATGCTTGGCCAATTCCAACCCACTCTGTGTCAAAACCATAGAATTTGGCATAGAGAAAACCTTGAAAATTAGTCCATCTCTTTTTTCTCTTGAAGAGGAAAAGCTATGTTGAGAGAAAGCCTAGAAGCCTTCACTTGGAGTTACAAGGAAATTAAGGGAGTACACCCCTCAATGTGTACTCACCACATATACATCAAAGAAGGTTGCAAGCTAGTTAGGAAACCATAAAGGAGGATGAATCCAGCTCTTAAAGATATAGTCAAAGAGGAACTGCAAAAACTGCTAGATGCAGGATTCATTTACCCCATCTCTGACAGTGAGTGGGTCTCTCTTTTAGTGTTAGTTCCCGAGAAAAATGGTAAGTGGAGGGCTTGTGTTGATTATAGGGAGTTGAACAAAGCCACAAAGAAGGATTATTTTCCCCTACCCTTCATTGACCAAGTGCTAGATGGCATGGCAGGGAAGAAGTTCTTTTCTTTCCTAGATGGATTCAGTGGGTACAACCAAATCCAAATCTACCCAGAAGATCAAGATAAGACCACATTCACCTGTACTTGAGGTAATTTTGCCTATAGGGTCCTTCCTTTTGCCGTATGTAATGCTCCTGCCACTTTCCAGAGAGCAACGTTGAGTATTCTTGCCGAATTAGTACATGATGCAGTGGAAATCTTATGGATGATTTTACACCTTATGGATGTGATTTTCAAGAAGCCCTGACTAACCTAGGCAAAGTATTGCACAAATAAATTGAAATGAACCTGTCTCTCAGTATAGAAAAATGTGAATTCTTAATCACTGAAGGGACCGTGCTAGGTCATTCAATATCTCAACAAGGACTGCAAGTGGACCCAAACAAAATAGCAATCATCCAAAGGGTCCCACCTCCTCAAAAGAAGAGGGATGTTAGGAGTTTCTTGGGGTTAGTTGGATACTACCGAAGGTTCATAAAGGACTTCAAAAAGTTGGCCTTTCCTCTATTTGGGTTGTTGGCCAAAGATTTTGAGTTTATATGGTCAAAAAGTTGTCAAGAGGCCTTGGACATTTTAAAGGGTAAGTTAACCAATGCACCAATTCTTCAAGGCCCAAACTGGGCCCTCCCTTTTCATATTCATGTTGATGCCTCACACAAAGCCATAGGAGTAGCCTTAGGGTAGGTAGAGGAGAAATTGCCATATGCCATCTATTTTATCAGTAAGAACCTGTAAAAGGCTTAGCTAAATTATACTGTGACTAAAAAAGAACTCCTAGCTATTATGCATTCATTAAACAAATTTAGGCATTACATTACAGGCTACCAAACATTTGTGCACACTGACCATTCTACAATCAAATATTTAATGAACAAACCAGATGTGAATGCTAGAATTATAAGATGGTTGCTTTTATTACGGCAGTTTGATCTAACTATTGTTGATAAGCCTGGTAAAGAAAATGTTGTTGTAGACTTTCTATCAAGGATGAATATGCTTGCAGGTGAAGAAGGAATGGTGGATGACCAGTTACCAGATGAGCATTTGTTTTTTATTTCAGTTCTCTCCCTATGGTTTACTGCTATAACAAACTATTTGGTATCAGCACTATTCCCACCAAACTTTCCCTCCAAAGAAAAGAGCAAGATAGTCATGAAAAGCACTCGCTTCACCTAGATTGGGGGTAATATTTTCAAACTTTGCCCAGATAAAATCTTGAGAAGGTGTGTTAGGGAAGAGGAATTTTTTGACATCCTTCTGACCTGTCATGATAGGCCTTATGGAGGTCACTTTGTAGCAAAGAGGACATCATTAAAAGTGTTACAAGCGGGTTATTATTGGCCCACTCTTCATCAAGATGTGAAGAAGTACATTAGTTAGTGTGATCGGTGCTAGAGGATGGGAAAGCCTACTCCAAGAGATGAAATGCCCCTACAACCTCAAGTGACTTTTGAGCCATTTGACAAGTGGGGCATGGACTTCATTGGGCCTATCAACCCTCCTTCAAAGAAAAAATAGTACATTATTGTATTTGACTAAGTGGGCTGAAACCAAGGTGATTAAGGCAAGAACATAAGAGAAGGTAGCTAAGTTCCTAAGGGAGAATGTATTCTACAAATTTGGATACCCTAGAGAGCTAGTCACAGACCAAGGCAGCCAGTTTACCTCCAACATGATTGAAGAACTACTCAGCCATCACAAAATCAAGCATAGGATCTCCACTCCTTATCATCCACAAGCTAATGGGCAAGTGGAGGTGACCAACAGGGCACTGGAGAGCATCTTAACCAAGGTAGTGAGAAGCAGCAGGAAGAATTAGGCAGAGAGACTAGTTGAGGCCACCTGGGCCTAGAATACAACATGGAAGACCACCACTATATTTACACCCTATGAGTTGATTTATAGGAAAAAGGTTTTGTTGTCCATTGAGTTTGAATATAACACATTGAGGATGGAAACCCAATTAGATTTGGATCTCAGTCATGCACAAAAATAAATATTGTTCCAATTGAATGGCTTGGATGAATTCAAAATGCAGGCCCTCCTACATATAGAGATAGTTCAGCTTCATAGGAAGATCTGGCATGATAGACATATTAAGGTGTTGGGCAGCAGATCCTCCACGTAATGGTTTTGGGGCTTAAAGCCCACAATTTTAGGTATTGGTATTGTAAAGGCTCTGTGAAGTGCGCAGAGCAGGAGTTGTAATAAGCCAAGTCAAAGGGTAGTCCGCCCTAAAATATTGTAATCTAATATAGAATGTGTCGGCCTACCCATGGTCCACGGACCATGGGAATGTATAAATAGAGCAAGGCTCTAGTGTAGAAGTCAGTTTTTGGTAGCTTTTGATCAGATCTGAAGTGTTATGGGTTGTTGAAGGCAATATTTGCTCTGAGTCTATAAGTCCGAGTCGAGGGTTGTAGTAGTAGAAGAAGCTCTGCAGCTATGTGCACAAAGCCCTTGTAGAGTCCGCAGCTATGTGCGCGGACCCCTGCAGCTAAGTGCATAGGGTACGAATCGGATTGTACTGGAACAAGAAGATTAATAAAAGATAAGTGTTTCTGAAATATCGTGCATCTGATTGTAGATCAGTGTATTTATTTTATGGTTTTATGCATCTCTTTAAGGCTTATGTTTGCGTGCACTTCTTGCGAATATTAAATGATTGCTAAAGACTACTGAATTAAGTCAGGTCTATAATAAAAACATACTAAGGGTAAGGGATCTAGACTGCACCTCTTCACGCTCAGTACAAGGGCTATGTGAAGGTCAGATAGCTGTGCAAAGTAGTGCAAGTACAAAAGATCGATTCGTGACCTCTCCAAACCTCATCAAGACATCCCTAGGGTACAAACACCTGGTTCCAGCACCCTCCCATACTACCTCAGGTGAGACCTCAGTCCGCGCTCTGTGGACTATTGCCGAAAGGGCTGGTAGTTTCAGGAATTGTTTGGCTAAACACTTCTAAACCTGGGTCAGGCCCCATCAAGCCAACAAATGGTTCCATTCCCGAGACCACGATCTGCCTAAGGGATGTCTGATGTTAGAACACTGGAACCCTACGAAGAAGGAAATTGAAGATTGGTTGGATTAGAAGCTTCATGAGTTCGTGATACAGGAAAACAAAACCCCGTGAATATCCGAGAAGAGGTGGCTAGATCGCTTGGTATACACAACAATCCACAAGATCTTCTTCGTGGCCTTCTCATCAGAGCTATATGATTGGATCATGAGGCTAGCCAACAACTAGGGAAGGTGTAAGCTCGATCAACTGATGGTGTGGAATCTGGACCTAGTGCGCAGACTAGAGGCTTCAGAATATAAGATTGTGCAAACTGTAGACCATTGACTTGACCAGATAATAGGAGGGTTTATCACTGAATTCGCGATAGACAAAACTGTGAGCTATAGCGAAGCTGAACAAAATTTTCTCCAGAGACCGCAAGGTAGGTACATCAAATCCCTGAATACCTAGATTAAGATGTTGTTATGTAAAAAGTGGATTATGCAAGTACATTCATGAATGGTACAATGCGGAGCGGAAAGAGCTACAAGGGGATCGAAGGGTTAGGGAACAATCCTTTAATTTCACCTTCGTGAGAGAGTGAGGAAGAGCGCACTTGGGTTTTGCAGAGGAATGCAGTCAGTTTGATAAGGTAGCGTATTCCGCAATTATCACCTCCACTTACGCCATCACCCACTTCACCTAATTCACCTCCTTCTTCAACCACCCCACCTCCACCAAACCCGCAACTCAGCATGGAAAGCACAATCAAGCTACCCGTATTTAGAGGAGTAGGAAATGAAGATCCAGATCAGTTTTGTTTTGTAGTAAGAGCAGTGTGGGAAGAACATGAGCTTACGGGTGACAACATTAAGAAGGCCACACTAGTAAGTGCATTATAGGGTTGCATGCTGACAGGGTATATTAAGCACTCAAATGATCATCCAAATGCAAGAATAGCGGAGATCCAGAATGCGCTGAATAGAGAATTTAGTTGGCCGAAATCAGAAACACAGTCGATCATTAGACTTAAGGAGATCGCAATGCTTCTAGGTGAAACCCCCAAGGATCTGGATCAGAGGCTGAAAAGTACGATCCGCGAAGCTAATATGACCTTGATGGATGCACAACACTGCACGTGGTTTGTGGCGTCTTTGACACCACACCTAAGGATAGTGTTGTCACAGCAGAAGCTCTCAACCCAAGCAAAAGCATTGGAAATGGTGATGAGGTTGCATGAAACGCTGATACAGGATCCAGGGTTGGGAGTCCAACAAATCCACACACAACTACAAAACCTATGCTTGGAGATGCAGAGTTTGAAGTAGGATAGGGCACCCTAGATGGAGGCGCGCGAAGAAATTTGGTGCATAAAATGTAAACGCCAGGGCCACGATAAGGATGATTGTCCCGTATTCGTGAACTATTTTGTAGGAGGGGGACCAATGCCATTAAGACTAAAGGCACAGGCAAGCTCAAGTGTGGCACCAGCGCTCTGGTGCACAATCTGTCAGGTGGGAGGAAAGCACACGACGGACAATTGTCACTTGTTGCAGAAGTATACACAGACTCCATAGCAGCTATTTTGTAATTTCTGTAGATTAGTAGGCCACAATGAGCGAAACTATCGAAGCTATGAATTGTTGATGGATTAGACACCTACATATAGGATGAAAATCGAGGCACAAGGTTAGGATCCAGCCGCAGAAATAGCGCGTGGCCGATTCCAAGGATGCGGATGAGGACGAGGAGGCTTGGGACTCGGATGAAAACGTAGAGAGTTAATCTGCTACAATTTCGAAGACCCTGGGCACTATGCGTGTGACTGTACGAATCCAACCAGAACATGTTGTTCGTATTGCTATCAGTTTGATCATGAAGCAGTAGATTGTCCAATGTTGATCGCGCAGATGTGCAAGAAAGGGGTACTGCAACCTACTCCAACTTAGAATATCCAAATAATGAGGTCTAAACCATGTGAAGAAGACCACAACATGAACATGGTGCCTAGAAGTGGCACGACCATAGGGGAAGATAAGGAAAAGCAACCCAAGGACGATACATGGGTTCGCAAGGCTCCTACAAAGGAACCTAAGTTTGACTTGGAATGCGTAAGGGAAACGTTTATGGAAGCTAAGAAGAGCTTCAAGGAGGCCTCTACTTTAGGTAGTAAGCATCAACCAAAACCAAGAATGGATCCTTCTATGCTTACTACCTTTTTAGATACATGCATGAAGCTGCTACGAGACAATAAGGTAGTTAAAGGTCTACAAGAGCTAATCACTAGGTGCATAGGGTCATGGGAACCACGCATAGTTCAAAACATGGGGAAGCATGCTTTGCTCACTGGGAGGGAAATGCGGTAGAATGGTAAAAACATATGTTCTTGATCAGCTATTGGCTGAATGGTTTATTAAGTTGTTATTACCCGCTATTACAGAAGATGTGGCAAAGGGAGGAGTCATCACTGAAGAGCAAGTTATTGCTCATGCACAATATCTAGACTTGATCTATACTCAGTCTGGCACGCTCTACGATAAAATCCCTGATGCTCCTAGACTAGAATTTTCCGTTCCTCCGCCTCCTAAATCAAACAAAGACTCTCATGCCAGCGATGATGTGATAGGTACGACAAGCACTAAAACAGTGAAGGCTACATCAAAAAAGGCCCGCATGGTTTCGAGTCAAAATGCAAATGAGGAAATTCTAGCCTCGTAAGTAAATGCCGTGTCAACAGACAAAGGCAAAGAACCCAAGAAGCCAGGAGGCAAGAAGAAAAACCAGGAGAACTCATCTCCTAGAAAATCTTCTGCAAACCCTTCTAGGAATGGGAAACCAAAAACTCCATATATGCGATGAGGATCATTGGACCAAAGACTGTCCATATAAAGAAGAACTTAGAAAATCTTTCAAAAGTTTGAAAACCTCAGCCGTACTGACTGATCCACTTCCAAACCTAGGAACAAATCTAGTTGCTAGCGAAAATGATTCCCTATCCCAAGTGCTAATGTTGTCAGTTTCAAAGCAACTGAATGATGCTCTAATAATGACAAGGAGTAAAGATTACAGGAATCCACAGATGTTGAACAACAAGGATATTGATCAACCTAGTAGTTCAACAACAACTTCAACCGAAGTCATGCCACCCATCCTTCCTGAATTAACAATAAAACCGCCAAAGGGATTAGTACATAAATCAACATTTAATCCTCGTGCCTGAGCAGCACAACACTATAATATAGTGGAGGATTTAGCCCAATCGCCATCCGCGATGTCGACTCTTGAGGTACTGCAAAATTTCCCCTCCCAAAAGTAGGCTTTATTATCAGCAATAGGTGGGATTGACCCAATGGATTCAAATCTTGTATATTTTAATCATAAAGGATACGACCCTTAGTTACCATCTCAACTAGCTTTCCTAATTCAAGCGAAAGCCCTCAAAAAAATTGTTCATAGAATAATTATTGATGAGGGGGCATCCACATGTATCATGTCGATGAGTTTCTGGAAAACTCTAGGGTCTCCGTCCTTGTCATGATCATCAACGACATTGAAAGCATTTGATGGACGAACATACACCCCATATGGAATACTAAGTAACTTTCAAGTCGAACTGGGGGGCAAAACAGTAGAAATCGATGTTGAAGTCATTGACGGAAATATCAATTACACATCCTACTGGGAAGACCCTGGATATACGCCATGGTAGCCGTTGTGTCGACCTACTTTAAGAAAATTGCATTTCCTTCCCAAGGAGGAATTACAATCATTAACAAACAAACTTTTCTCCCCAACAATTCACAAGTTACGGGAAGCATTCCGATGATTCATGGAAGCCCTAGCATGCTTCATAATATCAGAGTAGGCCTACTAAAAGACCCTACGTTAATGGGAACTTTTACCCTACCGCCTCCTACGAATTTGGCGGAAGTGGCTAATGTAGGAACCTGCAATATGATATCTTCCATTCAAAAGATGACAGAAAACAATGTTAAAATGGATCATTCGCAAGTTTTGCCCCTAACCCCACTGGAAATATTATAGCAATCAATGTTTTCAGCATGGGAGGCAAACCCGCATCAACACTCATCGAGCGTTTGGATAGATAGGTCTAAGGAATATGGCACCCCTTCAGATCCGTGATCGCAAGTACACTCTACAGACGAAGGAATCATTCAATCGATGATGATTGATGGGGCACCATGGGAAGATTACCACCATTGCTCCCATCTTCTGAACTAGAAAGAAGATAATTCCAGCGACCTACACCATCCTTCAGTATTTGACTTTCTGACAAATACTGTAAATACGGTGGATTCTGAGAGAAACCTATCCAATATCGAAGAGACTACTACCATAAATATATCAACCAAAACAGATGTTGTAGAGAATATTCATGTTGGAAAATCTTGTTCTTCTTCAAAACTAGAAATATATAGCACTCTCTTTCACGAGTTTAGAGATGTCTTTTCTTGGTCATATGATGAAATTCCAGATATTGACTCGAGCATAGTTGAACATGAAAATAAGATGTATCCAGATGTCAAACCGCTATGACAACGGCTAAGGCAGGTGCACCCCAAGAAAGCCATTTCCATCAAGGCGGAAGTTGAAAATCTCCTCCATGCTAGTTTCATTTACCCCATTTCTCTAACCGATTGGGTATCAAGTATTGTTCCTGTGATGAAAAAACAAGGAACGATTAGAGTGTGCGTCGATTACAGGGATGTAAATCAAGCTTATCTGAAGAACAACTACCCTACACCCTTTATCGACGAGATAATTGATGAATGCGCAAGATGCGAAATCTTTTCATTTATGGATGGATTTTCCGGGTATAATCAAATAAATATCCACCCACAGGACCAGTCAAAGACTGCATTCATTTGTCCGTGGGGCACATTTTCATATCGCAAGCTACCCTTCAGTTTGAAGAACACAGGGGAAACTTTTTAGAGAGCAATGAAATATGATTTCCATGACATCAAAAACATCATTCAACCTTATCTCGATGATCTCCCAGCTCATTCGCGAAAGCGGAACGATCATCCGCGCCATTTGAGAGCGATATTTCTATGTTGCCAACACTACAAGATACGACTCAATCTGCACAAATGTGTGTTTTGTGTCAGTTCTATTCATTTACTTGGCTTTGTAGTCTCAAAGGATGGAATTCGTCTCGACCCTTGCAAGGTTCAGGCAATCATCAATTTGCCTCCACCTTCAAAATTGCTTCAGATTCAGAAACTCCAAGGGAAAGAAAATTTCCTCAGGAGGTTCATTCCAAATTACGCCGAACTAGCTAAAGGTTATACTCGTCTACTGAGAAAGGAAGTACACTTCGTTTGGGACCAGGTTGCGCAAGCCTCCTTTGATGCTTTAAAGAAATCTCTAATACAAGTGTCATTAATGTATGCTCCTGATTATCAAAAAGACTTTAACCTGTATCTGGCTGCAGCAGGTACGACCATAGCGATGGTTTTAGTTCAAGAAGACAATGGAATTGAACATCCTATATATTATTTAAGCCAAAACTTAAATGATACGGAAATTAAATACTCCTACATCAAAAATCTCGCCCTCACAGCTGTTCAAGCGATACAGAGATTTCGACACTACGTCCTCTTCAGGGAAAACTACCATTTTATCAGATTGCAACCCCATGACTTATATATTGTCGCGATAGTTACTTGGGGGCAAATATTCAAAATGAATAGCAATTCTACAAGAGTTTGATTTGGAATTCAAAAAATCCAAATCAAAGAAAGCCCTGGTATTCGTGGAGTTACTATGCGATCTCCCATCGTCGTCCAACGATGCAACATCTGAAGAAGCAATTGTGGATAAACATTTGTTTCTGATATCTTCAAGTGATCTGTGGTACAGAGATATAATCATTTATCTCCAGACACAAACATATAGGTCTAATACCTCATGCTCCGAACAACGACGTATTCGATACCAAGCAAAAGACTACATGATCGTCAGTAATACTCTTTACCGTCGTGGTATCGATACAGTTCTGCGGAGGTGCCTCACCCACGAGGAGGCCGAAAAAGCCCTGAATGACTGTCATTTAGGCGCATGTGGGGGGCATCAATCTGGTTATGCTACAGTGCAAAAAATTTTTGCGAGCAGGATACTTCTGGCCAACAATGTTCAAAGATTGCATAACTGCATTTAGAAGTTCCCATGCTTGCCAAATTTTCTATAGCAAAACTAGAAAATCACTCGCACCGCTGCAACCAGTAGTAGCTGTTTGGCCATTCGCCAAATGGGGCATAGATTTCATGACATGTAACCCCACCTCGGCCAGGGGGCATGGGTACATCATAGTCGCAGTAGACTATTTTACCAAATGGGTCGAGGCGATGCCTACATTAAACAACAGTGGCGAAACGGCTACCCTTTTATTTTTTAATCACTTAATCTCCAGATTCAGCGTTCCAGAGGCCATAGTCACAGATCATGGATCACATTTTTGCAATCACATGATGGTTGAGTTGGCTGCCAAATTAGGATTGTCCCACAACAGCTCTACTCCGTACTATCTACAAGCTAACGGACAAGTTGAGGCAATCAACAAAGTCCTAAAGTGCATGCTGCAAAGGATGATCGGAGTCCACAAATGGGATTGGCACCTAATCCTGTACTCAGCCTTGTGGGCATACCGGACATCAGTAAGAAATGCAACCAGATTCACACCTTTTCGATTGGTGTACGGTCTAGAAGCAATCTTATCGGTTCAATGTGAAATGTCGTCCCTCAAACTCGCAGTCGACCTTCTCCCTGGAACCTCAGAAGAAGAGGCTCATTTCTTGGAACTAATCCAATTGGATGAAACCCATCATGATGCAGCTTCGGCTAACGAAGCTCATAAGAAGTGATTCAAAGCACAGTTCAACAAGAATGTCAAACCTCGCATCTTCTCAGAAGGTAACCTGGTCTTACTTTACGACCAGGAATCTAATAAATTGGGAGCAGGGAAATTCAAATCATTATGGATGGGTCCCTATATTTTTAAATGAGTATTAGCAAAATAATCCTACGAGTTGATGGACTATGATGGGATTCCACTGGTGCAACCTCGCAACGGGTTGTACCTCAAGTGTTACTATGCTTGATTTCGCATAGTAATCCTCATGCTTTTGTTACATTTTTTTTTTCACCAAGAGCGTTTAGTTTGGGTAAGTAATCCAATTTTTGCATTCATTGCAGATGTCGAACCTAGTGGAATCATTCGTTGGATATGCCGACAGAGCAAGTTGTAGTTCGTGGAACCTGTCTTCTGCAGCATGGGCCATTTTCAATCCCAGCGGTGAGTTAGTAAGTTTCAGAGGAGTGTGTATTGGTCAGTCTACGAACAATATCGTTGAGTACAGTGCATTGATAGAACTCCTTTCTGATGCCATCACACATGGCATATGCCGACTTGTCATCAGGCTAGACTCACAGCTCGTCATTCTACAACTCACCGGCATCTATTCTGTACGAAATCCAGCTATCTATCGCATGTTCCTAAGGGTCAAAATTTTGAAAAGATAGTTTGATTTCATCTAATATCAACATATTTCCAGAAGTTTAAACACATTAATAGACTCATTAGAAAATTATGTGTTAGATAGACATTTGTGACATTTATAAAAAGAAGCATCACATCAATATATGCAGCAGGATCATATAACTTAACCAAAATAAAGCTCCAAAAATCAAAAATATATTTCATAACTGTTTATAGTCTGTACATAATGTTCTGTAACCAAGACAAAATTGGTCAAATGACCCAAAACTCAAAATTCTAGGGGGCACCCTAGTCTAATGATTCTGGTGATAACAAGTCACCGCCTGTGCAATCATGCATAAGAGCCTAGTCCATCGACTCGACACTCCAGTAGTATGTCGCTGCAACCACAGAGGCAGCTCATCAGTCCTCACATTCGGGATACCAAGGGTAAGACCCTCGATCTGGTCCTATAGTGCTGAAAGAGTCTTGACCACATCAAGGTCATGAAGAATGGCCCTCCCAATAGCCTCTCCTGCTGGGGTGGTCGTTGGGTCTCTGCGGCATACTACCGGTCGAACTGGTCCAATGTCTACATGAGCACATGAGTTTCAGTTAATCTTGATCAAAAAACATAAGAACATTATAAAGAACAACGAACAGAGATATGGTCAGAAGAATTACCCATGGCACCCCACTGCTCGCCAACCGGCAGCACCAAGTCTGGATCACCTCGGAAATCTATACCAACATATGGGAACTTGGCATAAACCATCTCCTGATGATCGAACCACTCGAAGAAGATCTCAAAAAAATAAATCTGGGGCTGGCCAGCATGCCGAGACATGAGATCAACCCATCTCTGCATCCGTGGTTCAGTCGGAGGAGGTAGGCCAAGTGAAATGTACTGCGGCTGCATCAGTGGGATTCTCTCCAAGGCAAAAGCGGTCAAAATAGAACCATAACAAAAGTTCTTTGATATTCTGCTTTTCACCTTAGTCAATTGTTCTTTCATCATAGAGAGTACTGCATCACACCAATTTAACACCTTCGGTTCAAGGCATTCCAAAGCATACTGCATGTAAGCTCTGTTGGCTATGTGAAGAGCAGAACTACTAGCGAGTCTAGCAAAAGTGAATAGTATGGTCAGCAAGGACCAGCCAGTGACATCTCGGATATTGATCTTGTTGTCTATACTCGGCTGAGATCCCTCTCTGCAATGCCGGCAAATGTACTTCCTCACGGACTCACCCCCACGGGCGAAGCCTGATAATGAGAGAGGGGCACCATGCCTCGACAAACCGGTCAGAAAATAGATGTCCACGACTGTCAAAGGGATCGATTTGCCCCTAATCTGGAATACCTGGTTGATAGGATCCCAAGCATTGAGGAAATATTGCAACAAACTGATTTGTTGCCTCATGCTAGAGATACGGAAAAACTTCAACAAGCCACAGTTCTGCAATGCAGCTACTATGCCTGGATCATGTAAAGCAACAGCGTCCTCTTCTTCTCACCATGTAACGACCATTTTGCTTTGATGAATCTATGAAAAACAAACAAGAGAAGATTCAGGATCTTCATTTGGTAAAAAATAGGTAAAAATCCATGAGGAAACTGTGCAGCAACTTTCCTCCCTGCGCCCATCGCACACCAGCAAGTGTACTGGGAGTGATGCATACTAACTAGTCAGTGGGAAGATCAGTATGCGTCGCATCTTTCAATTAAGGAAGGGTGCGATGGTCCCAGGGTAGGTTCTTCAAACCCCAGAGGCTCAGTAGGACAAGGAAACAAGCTTAGAATCCAAAATGAAAGCCATGCAATTGAAGAGCACAAGTTTAGCTCCTACCTAGTCCAAACGGTGTCGAGAATCGTCCAGAGAATCTCTCAGAATCTGCTGGTGAAAATCAAGGGGGGAAAAGCACCTCCAAAGCTCCAACAAACCAAATTCAAATGAAATGATAAAATGAGAGGTAAAAGTCACTTTTAATTTACCATGCACGTAATTCAAGTAAAATACTAGTGTTTTTAACTCATTTATCGAGCATATGTTTTCATTTCTAATCGGTTTAATGAAGCAAATGAACAGGTAGTACAATCTTTGAAAGAACAAAATGCTAATGGTGAATATAAGACTCGATGACCATCATCATGAGCAATGTTACTGCAGGGTTCAAGCTCGTTAAAAAATAAACCCTCCACGAGCATTTTTAGTGCATAGTTCAATCTCGTTAAAAAATAAACATAAGTCATGAGCAAATGTTTCCCCCAACGTTTAAGCTCATTAAAAAATGAACCGGTAAATAACCATTGTGAATGCCTTATCG
>APFE031189644.1:60661-73335 GCA_000404065.3 Pinus taeda
ACTACCAGCTTGATTTTTCATTATATTCCTTTCAATGTTACAATACATATTTATACATGCCGGAGCATCCAATACCATCGACCGAAAACCATCGGGTCCAAAACTGTGGACCGAAAAACCATAGGTAGGTTCGTCCAACCTAATATAGGGTCCAAAAAAAAATTTCTCGGGGCGTTGCCCCGAACCCCGTAGAGGGGGGCTACCCGCCCCCCTCAAACCGTGGAAAGAATATAACACAACCCAACACTAACACAAGCCGAGAGGGATCAAATTTCTTCACGTGCAAACTTTTTTACAGAGTAAAATACAGTGTGTTATTTTCATTGTTTAAATTGTATTTTTGAATGCCAAATAAAGTATATATAGGACCAAATAAACTTTTTAACCATAAAAACTTATTTTTCATGATATATAATATATACCCAATTAGCATTAAAATATTTTACATAACATGTACATCGAGACATTTTATGACGTAAATTAATTTGGTATTTTATTATTAACATATTTTTAAGTATATGGCAATATTAATTCGTATTAAAATATTTTATCAATAACCAAATTATAAGATTTAAACATCTTACTCACACATTTATTTTACTTCTAATTACTTTACAACATATTCATTTTTTATTATTATAGCCGACATTATTTTTCTATTTAGAACATAATTTTTAACTTTTCTTTTTATTTTAAAGGGGAACTGATGGATGGATAGACTTACACATCATCTCATACTGGGCTGTAGAATGAACCTGTTGGCTCAATAAACAATTTGTCCTTTACAATGCTAACCTTAGTTTTGAAATGATTCAACCTTCATAAGTGGATTTTGTTCTTCAGAGTGTGCCTTCCATAATGTTTCCATCGATCTCCAGGTAAGTTTTCTCGACCTTTTGGTCGTTGATGTAGTCCACTCCTAATGGATCTCATCCTTCTAAACTGAGTAGGATTTTTTCCTCTCAAGGAGATAAATTTGGTTTCAACTTTTAACTCTCAGCAAATAATTCAGACTATTGTTGTAGAAGAATTCGGCCTCCCTATCAAGTATTTTTCCCTTCTTCAAGGCTAATCTTTCAAACCATTCTTTGACACCATGTTGATTTTTCATGACCTTCTAATTTGATAATTACATCTAATGATTTATTAATTTAATCCTTTTTATATTCACATTAAACATTAAACAATTACACATAATATCTCAACAATATAACAAAAATGACAATAGGATCATAAAGAGAAAAGAATTTTACCCTGGGAAAACCTACTTGGGGGAAAAACCCAACCCTTTTTCTTAGAGAAATTATTCACTTCAAAAAGAGATACAATCTGATTCTTAAATTAAAACTAACCAATAGTAAAACCTAGGTCAAACCTAGTCAAACTACTTCCAAATATATTTAGTCAATTGTGGTCAATTTGCCCAAAATTTTGTTCTTCTGCCTAGATATAGGTTTTCCTAAAAACTCAACCTTATGCCTAGAGATAGATCTACCCAAAAACTTGGCCTTTTGTGTAGATATAGGTCTACCTCAGAGCCTTAGAGATCCAGTCTTCTTCAGACTATCTGTAAAATTAGTCTATTGGTTCTCTCTCAAACTCGATTTTGCTTAGGAGACTTTGGTCTTCTACCACATAAGACTACTTCTTCAGAGTAACTTGGCCTCCCTTTTACTCTTTCTTATGCATAAGTATAATATCTCTTTATCTAAGTTGGTGTACTAAGAGTAGGAATAAATGGCCTTTATATAGTGATATGTTGAACCAATTTGTTGTGCCTATAGGGGCAAGCTGACATGTACTTCTAAGAGGGCTGAATTTACTTTTGGAGGCAAATATAATTTAAATTTCAAAATTCATTTTCCCTCTCTTGAATCCGACTTGAAAGTCAATTTCATATTTATCATTTTCTTTTATTTTGGAGGGATAGAATAAATTATGAAGACCTACTATAGCTACACAATTCAACAGGTGTCTCTAGGGAGACTATTTACTTATGACCCAAATTTGACAACAACTTGAGGTATCACGTGTCCATTTATCTCAAGGTTGGCTTGAGGGCCATAGTCTTCAAAAAAAAATTCCTAGGACAATTGTCATATGATTTTCGATGACATTGATCTTCTTTGTATTCTCTAAGTATACATAGAAGTTCAATTAGACTACCAATTGATTTTTTGCCTTTTAAGAGCTCTATAAATTCTTCTATAATATTATCTTTAATCAATGATTTATTTCCAGCTTTGTTTATGAAAAATTTCACTACTTCTCTCATCATATATTTGATTGTACACGTTGAATTTCAAGTTTGATATGATTTGTGAATTTGCAGTTATCCTTAGTGTGACCCTAGCTTCGGTGGTTGGTGCACCATAGTTGATTGCATTGCAGAGTAAGACGCATGAGAGATTGTTGTAATTACTCAAATTTTTCTTTGATTCTCTTTTCTGTTGATGAGGAGGTCGATGGCTAGTTGTCATATATTTTGATGTGTTGGTATTTTTTCAAAGCTTCTTCACATGATGTAATTTCATGCATCCTTAACATCCCTCTAATTTGTTGTGTGAGTCTAACAATGTATAATTGTACCTAAAGAGCTTCACCAATCACATATGGAATTAAACTTTACAAGTCTTTAAATATTTTATCATATTCACAAATTATTTCTCTTAGCTGTTGCTTAATTTGTTTAAATTTTTGGGCTAAAATATGCTTTACATCTTGAGCTTTAAAGAAGGTGAGGAAACTTGTTTTAATATCATTCTTGGTTCTGGATTGATTATATGTGAAGTTCATAAACCAATTTAGGGATATTTTTTCGAGGTGTCGTGTGAACTAAGACAATTGTTTGTCCTCATATTTAACATTGTTGATGTCCCATAATTTTTTGCAAACAAATCAATGTTTTTGAGGTCTTCATCAGCCTCCTAGAGGGGGTTTGACTTAATTCCATGTTTTTTCTTTTGGAAGACCTTGTGTTGAAATATCTTATATTGGAGTTTATTTGACTAGAATATTTGGTTGTATCAATTCAACTTGTTTTGTTGTCGTGTTGATTTTTACTTCGATAATCAATATTTGCATATTTTCAATGATAGTGCCACACATTTCACTTTCATCTTTGACACCCTAAGATGTCGATGGGATATCATGAGTTTGACACACTTTGTCTAAATATTCGACGAACTATTTTATCTCGAGATGTGATAGTTGATTGTCTTGGATTGATTCGTCTTCTTGAATAGTTTTTAATTTCAATAAGGGGTATGTTACTAAGATCTCTAATATGGGAGAAGTATGTTGTCATTTTCCTCATTATTTACCCAAGTCTACTTGATTTCTAGGACTTATATTAGAAGACAATCCTTTACATTTCCTTGCTCATCTCTTTTATACCAAATTGAGGAAGGTTCTGAGTTGATATCGAGCCTCTTATTTAGAAAGTCTCTTACATAGGGACTTGTTATATTCGTTATGGGAGATCGTGGTATCACAGGTCTAGAGTCATTGATTTCCATACTCTCTAAATGACTTCTCAGAATAAGGATTAATTGTATATTATCAATTCTATTTAGATCCATCAAGTACATGCCTCTCCAATTTGGGTGCTTAATGGTATCCTCATATGAGACCCGTGCATCCTCTATCTATTGCTTTATATTTGTCTTTTGATTTGACTATTGGAGGCTTATTTTCTCACACATATCTTGTTGTTTCTTCTGTCTTTTGTCTTGTTCAATTTTCTTAATGTCATTAAGTCATTTATACTAATGCATATGCCATTGAGTTTTTTACTTAGACACTTCATTGAGAGTATACCCCCATATTCTTATGACTAGCCCTTTTCCTCTCATGCTGGCTCCTCAAATTTGGTCTACTTCTTTCTTTACTTTCATATTTATTTTTTAATGTATCCCATGAATCACTACCTTCTAATTACTGACCTAGACTTACTCTTGGTTAGTGCTTGATTTTATATAAACATCTTCATTTTCTCAAAAACCAATCCCATGCTTCTTTTGTATCTTTACAATGGGCATAGAAAAAAAATTCCCAATCATTTTGGTGCTTGTCATGGTTGGAACTTGGTAATGGTTGTAAAGGGGATCTATACTCCACAGTATGTTCAACTTCCTTGTTTAGGGTAAATTTGTGTATGGTGCAGAAAAATCCCTCATGGAAATCATCATGAAACCTTTCCTTGATTTTTCAATTGAAGTGTGTTCTTCGATTGCTTGCTCCTCACAAAATTCATCAAAGTCTTTTTTCAATCGACTTGTGTATGTTTATTTATTCCCCATATTCTAATTTCAACATCAATTTTGCATCACTGTTAGGTCGACGCATTAGATGGCTAGTCGATGTATTTATTTAATTATGAGGGAATCGATTCAATGAATTTTTCGTGGGTTACTGTAAAGAAATCAGACCTCGCTTCTACGAGTGATAGTAAGTTTATTTAGGTGTAGTTATTCAAGTAATTATTAAATTTTTATCTACCACCACTCATGTATCTCTTCCAAACTCATCATTTAGATGCATATATTTAATGTGCTCAGGTCTAGAAACTATTGGTAACAAAATCATTCTTGTAATTTAGGGAATAAGATGAATTAGTTACCATAAATTTATACACCAAGAAATCTTATACAATAATATACATAATGAATAAAGGAGAAAAGAGATAATTAATGGAGATATCAACTACCAACAACAACTTCACGGTGTTGAGTACATACATATTTATACTACCTTTAGACAGTTACAACAATTTCTCCTACTAAATGAATCAACATGAAGTCAACCAATGTACAATATAGACCAAAACTCGGTCATATTTGTTGACTCAATAAGGTTAGTTGAATAAGTTGGCTAGCCCCTCCAACAATCCCCCATCCTCCTAATTTATTTGGAGAGGTTATCTTGGTCTACTTTAGAGGTATTCCATCTAAAATCTAGTTACCAAACCAAAGATATCTAAAACCAACTTTCCTTATTTTGTTGAGAATATTCTTGGGAATATTAGTCATAGAGGTCCAGTAGAGTGGAATACTTTTAAGAACATATCTAAGGAGAACAAGACACCCCCCACATAAGAGTAATTGTATTACCTAGAGAGAGATTCAACTTTCCACCTTCTTGAACAACCACAGCCAGTATACAAATGTACGAGAATTCAATTTTAGGTGAAAACCTATAACATGTGTATTTACATCAATTAAAATGTGTCAAAATGTTCATGTTGGTTATCCTTGCATTATCAACCTTAAGTACATATTACAAAATGTGAGGATTAAAAAAGGGTGTTACAACTACAGGTGATTGCATAAAGTGTTAAATATTATTGAGCCCTCATCTTCCTAATTTATTTGGAGAGGTTATCTCAGTCCACTTGACTAGAGGGATGTTGTCTAACAACTAATTACCAGACCAAGGAAATCTAAAACTAACTTTCCTTATTTTGGTGAGAATACTCTTGCAAACCTTAGCAATAGAGGTCCAATAGACTGGGATACTTTGAAGAACAAGTTTGAGGAGAATAAGACACCCCCCTGTGCAAGAGTAATTTCTTCACCTAGATAAAGATTCAAATTTTCACCTTCTTTAACAACCACTACCAATCTAAAAATTTATAAGAGTTTGGTTTTAGGTTAAAACCCAGACACTTTAAACCTTTTTTAACGGATTTTCGAGGAAAAGGAGGTAAGAAATCCAAAGAAGAGACTAAGTCATTAGAAAGATAACAAACGATCAAACATGATTTGGAAATATCTAGTTCCATTATTGTCACTAAATTATAAGGAGATAAATGTCTTATTCAATGCCTGAAGAATGGGGGAAAATCCTTCTTCAAATAGAAATATGTCATCCACATATAAGATATGAGTTAAGAACTTAGAGGGAGATACCTTAACCCCATTAATGTACCTCTTTTCCTTTGCCTTTGTCATGTGAAATCTCAGACTTTCTGCCACTAGAAGAAACAAAAAAGGAAAGAGTGGGTAGCCTTCTTGAAGTCTGATAGAGGCTCAAAAGAATGGAAAAGGAGAGTCATTGATAAGGACAACAAAAGAGGTCAAATGGATATAAGCCATGAACAAATTGACCAAGTTAATGTTCATACCAATGTGAGCCAAGAATATCCAAATGAAACTATATTGAATGCCTTCAAGAGATTAATTATCAATGAGATATTTAAGAGCTTTATAGAGTGAAGAGTTTCCTAATCTAGGGAAATTGCACTGTGGATTTGAAGATGGTGAAGAAACCCAAATCTGAAATTGTTCTTCAGAGATTATATCACTAAGGATATACTTTATCCAGAAGGATATCAACTTGGTGATCAATTTATAAATCACATTACAACAAGAGATAGGTTTGAAGTCTTCGAAGCAAAAGGCATCATGCTTCAGGAATTAGTGCAAGCAAAGTGGAGTTGAGGGTTCTAATAATTTTACTAGATGATTGTGATTCTCTTGATATTTTCATAAGTTATGCTTTTATTAGGTCATAGAAGCCTATGTTATTCCACTGTTAAGCTATCTAGTCTGAGGAATTTGCTTTTTTTATGGAAAATATGGTGCTTCTTACTTCCTCCTATGTCACCTCTGCTTTCTAAGTTGGCATTCATTTCTTCTGTGATTGTGTAAGGGAATAGATCAAGAAATTTAAGGATATTTTGGATGGGGAAATATCTTTGTTTTTTCAAAAGGGTACTAAAATAGTGAACTCATGCATCTACTTTCTCCTTGAATGATCTAACCGTCTCTTCTTCCAAATTTCAGATTTACCAAATGGTATTTAAGTTTTTTCTGTACTTTGCAAATTGACGGAAAAATCTTGTGTTGTTGTCACTTGAATCCATAATTCGATGCTTTTAATTCTCCATTCATCTTCTTCTTTTACAAGTATGTCTTTCCTTATACGTTCAAGGGATTAAAGAGTTGTAAGGTCTTCCTTAGAGAATGCACTTGTCTAGTTTTTTTCATTGATATTAAGGATATATTTTCAACCTCCTATAATTTATCCTGACACATCTCCCAGAATGTTGAAATCTAGAATTCAAATTTAGCTTTCAATCTAGAAATATTGTCAGAAAATTGTTGCATGTAAGATCTTCCCATAAGGGCTCCTAGACTTCGTCCACCATCTTTTGATTGTCCTCTTTTTAGATCCATAAGGGACTAAATTTTAAAAGGATAGCTAATTTTTTTCTCTTCTTTATCTATTTCAAAAACTATTGGAAGATGGTAAGAGATTCCTATTATCACTACTTTTGATTTGATTGAGAAGGGAAGCTCCATTAAGGATTCAAAGATTAAGGATATGTCAGGCCTCTTTGAGATATCTCCTCAATTTTTCTAAAGTTGCACCTGTAGGAACCAATTGTTAGGACCCTGAATTGTCTATTTTTGACCCTACATTTTGCCTATGATATTACTCTTTTTACCTATGAATTGAAACCCTTGATATCATTCTTGAACTCATCATCCCAAGGTATGAAGTAACTCTCCTCATTTGATATATGATTAATTATTCAACACATATTCATGCTATCTTTACAATTAATTAGCTAAGTCGCTGACAGTTGATTGGAATTGTTCAAAGTCTACAGAATCAAGACTCACAGTTGCTGCAACACCAGAAACAGCAACTGTGCAGTTGCTGCAACACCAGAAGCAGCAACTGACTAAAGTGGGAAAGGTCTTAATTTGCAACAGCAACTGTCCGAAGCTGGCAAGATTATACTCAGTCGATGATGATAAAGCAGGATCAAGTCAATCCAGCCACAGACACGGGAACATCAGGAATAGCACAAAGTACTTTCAAGGACGGTTAAGATGTACCGAATCAGCAACAACAGCAGAGTAACTGAAGATAGCATGAGGAATCCGAGGAAATAGACGAAGATCATCCATTTTGCAATAGCTGGAAGAACCGATTAACCGAGGATGACAAAGATAATACATGGTTGTAACAGTATGATGTAATAGGAATTAATTTCCTATTTTTACAGAAGAATTAAAATATAGAACAATCTATTGTAATAGATGTCTCCTCTATAAAGAGGAGACATCTACAGCTAAAAAGCTAGTGCGTGATACTGAATCGTTGTAATGCTGAAGGCTGGAACTTCTGTTGTAATTAACTTTTGGCAGATGAATAAAGTTTTGTTCTGAGCATTCCACTTTAGTATTTGTGTGCCGGGGAATCTTGTGAAAGGGACAGGGCCCGCCTTCTTCACAAGATTCACCCATTCATTTCCTGTTAAGTGTGTTAATTTTATATGTGTTTAGCCTTCCTTCTGGTATTTTTCCTTTTGCTGATACACTGTTCCTTTAATCGATTGGCGCTGTGAGAAGTGTGTCACCGGTGAATAAGATTTTGGTGTGCATTGGCGACTGATCACAGAGGCAGGTGCTGGGCGTCCTTATTCCGAGGATAGGGTCCTGGTCCTCTGATACAACAGCCATCGTTTTTCTGCAGATTTGTTACCTCTACTCAATTTCATTTCATTTCTGCAATAGTTTAAAAACTGTTGTAACACAGAGTAAGCGTTTGATAAGAATTAGATTTGTTTTACTACAACTTTTAATGCTTTCAAAATTAAAGTACATACAGTACACAGTCACCTTTGAAATAAAAGGACTTTCCCAGGTTGACAAATTAATGTGGTGCTCAACTGTTAATCAATAACAATTCGAGCGGCCAACATTTTGGCGTCGTTGCCGGGGAAGGCGACTAAAAATTTTAAAGGCATTAATGATTTTTACTTTACAATAACAGGTGCATGAGAGGACGCAAGAAAGCTAACTTCGCAAGCGGTAAGGGCACAGGAGGCGGAAGAAAGACTTTCATTGACGAGATCATTTCAAAAGCTGAGACATCTCAGAGAACGAGTTCCCGAAGACCTCAAATCCAGTATTCCTCCCAATCATATCATCAGATAGAGGAAGTACTAGGGCCTGAAAGGAAGCTGGAAACACCAGAGCATATTGAGGAACCAGTAGAGGAACCTGAAGGATCAGAAGATACTGAAGACAGAGCCAGTGACTCAGGGAGAAGAGTAATGGAGGATAACAGAGCAGAAGGAAGGGGGGAAAACTCACTTTCCACCCTGGAATTTCCTATTGGGGACCTCCCAAGAGGGGCAGTCCCTATGAAAAATATTCCACCTACGGCAATGCCTAATTTTCACGGGTTATCCTTTGAAGATCCCGATGAATTCCTCTTTGAATTTGATATACTGTGTAGAAGTTATGATTATGTAACTCCTGCTCAGAAGTTAAAATTGTTTCCAGCAACACTAAAAGGGAACGCACTAAGATGGTTTATGAGCCTAGGGGCTCATGTAATCACCACATGGGATCAAATGAAAGAAAACTTTCTGAGCAAATATCAGGACTACTGTCAAACAAGAGAAAGGAAGGAGGAATTGTTTAAAATGGTTCAGAAAGAGGATGAGAATCTGGAGGACTTTGTAGAGAGATTGCAATATAATTTGCAGCGATCAGATCACCCAACCATGAGTAAGGATATTCTGAAGACAATACTATTAAAAGGAGTACGAGATGACTGCCTAGATATGTTAAATATGCTCGGAAAAGGGGATATTTCTAAAGAACCATTTGATGAGATTATCAACCTCTGCATGCGGTGTTCCAAAGGAGCAGCAAGCAGACCAAAAACCAGGGACAGTACATATTCAAGAGTCCAGAAGTCAGCAAGCGGAGGAGCAACACGAGCTGAAATAGGTAATCTGCTTGAAGAATTCAAAACTGAAATGCTAAGCTCTTTTGCTTCACAAATTGATGCTCTGCAGGTTAAAAAGAAACAGGCAGAAGCAGAAGTTGCCCTGGCTATCTTTTGCTCCAAATGCAGAGGAAAGCATCCACTGCGGGAATGTCCATTGGATAAGGTACCAGTCTATACCATTTGTGAAAAGGATCATGAAACTCAGCAATGCCCCTCTTTGCCAAGAATAAAGGCAGCACTGCAAACAACTGAAGAAGAAGCTGAAGCAATGTACCTGATGACACAAAGGAGGCAATGGCCACAAAGACAAGGTATGAGTTCTAACACATCATTTAGTCGTTGGAATAATCAGTCTCCTTTTCAAACAAATTTCCCACCCATGAATCAAATGAAATACCCACCCTTTAATCCGATGCAATTTCCTATGCAGCAACCAAATCCTCCTTTCACTGACCCCACTATGTGGAATCCTTGGGCCTTTCAACAACCTTATTTTAATCAATGGAACCCTAATTGGGTAGCCCAGCATCCCATTTCCTCAACATCAGCAATCTCTTTCCTTACCATCTAATGCCCTGCAGAATAACCAATCAATGAGACCCCAACTGCCTGTGCAACCTAATCCCAATCCAAACAATAATAAATCCTTGCAGGTAATTGATATTCAAAGTCAACCTGTTCCCCCCATGCAATGTAATGATATCCATTTACGCTCCGGGAGGATAGTTGAACCCATTATAGATGACATCACTGACTCTGAAAAAGAAGAAACTAGAAAGGAAAAGTCATCCAACAAAGATACTGAAATTCTTGAATCATCGTCTAACAAGACTATCCAAACAGCAGAGCCACCCTTTCCTGAAAGATTGACTCTTACTAAAACATTTGAGCCACCAACTTTTAACCTTTTAGGAGAACTGCAGAATTTATATGTCAAAATTCCATTATTGCAAGCACTAAGAGATGTCCCTATCTACGCCAGAACTGTTAGGGATATTTGTGTTAGAAAACCTGGAAGAAAAGCCAAGGAACCCCTCACAGTTCATGTGATGGGAGAACTGACTGCTTTGATGACAGAAAAAGACCCCCCTGTGAAATATGGTGACCCTGGTCACCCTACAGTAACAGTTCAGGTCGGTAAAACCTTTGTCTCTAAAGTTCTAGTAGATCTAGGTGCTGCAATAAATATTATGACACTTGAAACAACACAATTACTGCAGTTGAAACATTTAATTAGGGAAACTCCAACCATTTTAGAGCTGGTTGACCGCTCTACAATTAAACCTGAAGGAGTCATTGAAGACCTGGTAATTTTTGTAGAATCTTGGAATTACCTAGCTGACTTTGTGGTGTTACAAACTAAAACAAAGTTGGGGGGTCATCCACTAATTCTAGGAAGACCTTGGCTGGCTACAGCAGATGCTTTCATCAGCTGTAGGTCTGGATCAATGACAATATCTAATGGGCAGGAAACCAAGCAGTTGACTCTTTATCCTCATGCCACACCCATGATTAATAACGATAATTCAATATGGGTAGATTATGAGGATGAGGAAACCCATCCTATTTTAACTGTCGGACAAGCTTTAACTCTCAAAGACTCAACCGAAGATGAATTAATCAGCAACTTTATTTCTGAACCTTCTTCGGTTAGCTCATAAATACACAATCACCTCACTGCAATCCTAGAATCAGAATCCTAGAACAACCTTGAAACTAAAAATTTATCTCAGATACTAGCTGGCAGTCCTTCCAAAAGTATGACAGTAGAAATCGAACCAGGTAAAACATTAAATATAAATCCTAACCTAACAGATGATCAAAAACAACAGTTAATGAAGCTACTTAAATAAAATAAAGAGGCATTCGCTTGGGATTATACAGACATGAAAGGGATTTCCCCTGAACTATGCACTCACCGTATTTACATTAAAGAAGGATCTCGACCAGTTTGTCAACCCCAAAGAAGGATGAACCCCAATCTAAGGGAAATAGTAAAAGAAGAGCTTCAAAAATTGTTAAATGTAGGATTTATATACCCCATATCCGATAGTGAATGGGTCTCTCCGCTAGTAATAGTACCCAAGAAAAATGGGAAATGGCGAGTATGTGTAGACTATAGAGCCCTAAATAAGGCCAACCAGAAGGACCATTTCCCTTTACCATTCATTGATCAGGTATTAGATAACTTAGCTGGTAAGAAGTTCTTTTCCTTTTTGGATGGATTTAGTGGATATAATCAGATAAGGATCGCACCCCAGGACCAAGATAAAACCACTCTTACTAGCCCTTGGGGGACCTTCGCTTACAGGATTCTCCCATTTGGGCTATATAATGCCCCAGCAACATTTCAGAGAGCGGTCATAGGGATCTTTTCTGATATGATAAATGATTCCTTAGAAATTTTTATGGACGATTTTACTCCTTATGGAACAACCTTTGAAGATGCTCTGCAGAATCTTGAAAAAGTACTTAAGCGGTGTATTGAAGCACATCTTGCCTTAAGCACTGAGAAATGCCACATGATGATGAATGAAGGCATTGTATTAGGCCACTTTGTTTCATTATTAGGAATTCAAGTCAATCCTGCAAAAATACAAGTAATTTTGACCCTCCCTATTCCCAAAACCCAGACAGAAGTAAGGAGTTTCTTAGGACATGCAGGGTACTACAGAAGATTTATCAAAGACTTTTCTAAGATAGCTTCCCCTCTGTTTGTGTTATTAATGAAAAGTGCTGAATTTAAGTGGACTGATGACTGTGAAAAAGAATTTGATCAGCTAAAACATCAGTTGTCCATAGCTCCCATTTTGAGAGGACCAGATTGGGCACTCCCCTTTCACATATCCTCTGATGCCTCAGACACTGCCATTGGAGCTGTCCTGGGACAGGAAGAAAATGGTCTTCCCTATGCCATT
>APFE031189651.1:0-20919 GCA_000404065.3 Pinus taeda
ACTAAGAATTTGATAACATCTGCATACCCAAATAATCTACATATTATGGAAATGTATAAATAAGGAGCTGCAAGAGAGGCTACGGAATACATACCAGTTCTATCTATCTTGTGCTTGCTAGGATTTGACCTCCATTGCTTTATAACTTTAGAGTGTTCTTCATTTTCAGCATCAAATTTCTCCAAAAACTCTTTATCATAAACTTTGTGCAGCTGAGGTAAATGGTACATTCTTCTTATATCCTGTGGTTTAAAAGAGTCGATGACCACTTGCCTTGAGGTCACGAATTCTCTATCTTCAAAGTTCACATTTTCAATAACCCATTTCACCATATCAGTGTAGGGTAATAATTTTGGCCTAGCTCTTATCTTATGGAAAATAGAGCATGCGACCTCAATATAAGAAGCGTCTGAGGATTGAATATCATCTATTATCACTTCCTTGTACATTTCCTTCTCGAATATATCATAGACATTTTCTGAGGAGCCAACACCACATTCTGGTAGACAAATTGTATAAAAAAATAAAGGTGATGATTCCAACACATCTTCATTTGTGGACTTTGTAACCTTTCCCTTATTCATCTTGACCATTAAGCCAAGTAATCAAGTCTCTATTATAGTCCTGTCCCCACAAAGAAGACGAGAGTGATAGTGTAAAGGATGAGAAATAGAACTATAAAGGCATGTAGATATGAAAACCTTATTCAAATTAATGAAAATAAAAAACTTAAACTCACCTATAATGGTGAGAAGACATTGAATTTCTTGAGCTGCGGAATCACAAATATCCATAACCTTAAACGATATCTATCTAAGATTCGGATTAACTCACATTAATGTAGTCTATTATAAACTATCTTTCTGGAGCATATCATTAAAACTTGTTAACGTACCATCATTAATACATGAAATGTAATTGAATGACATGTCAGTGGGTCTACATTCTCTCTCAAATTGACTATTCCCAATGTAACATAATAATTTTCTTGCCTGTTTTGTGATTTTGTGATTTGCGAGATTGTGATCCGACAGACACGAACATGTTTTGATATTACAATTAATTCATTTTTCGGGTCCATCATCATATCATAATACGTAAAGGAGGGTTTAACATGTTTTGTTTATTTTTGCGATGCAAAAACTATGATGTGATTTGACTAGAAAGGAATATTCCTAAACATCGCAACTATCGCAAATCGATGATGTTTCAAATTATAATGTTAAGTGTTGCACAAATGACTTTGAAAAATGTGAAATGTGATTTAACTTTTGGAGTAGGGTTCTTGGATTTTTTATTTAGATTTTAATGAATTTAAATCAAATTATTTTCCAAAGGGTTCCAATTTGTGATCTAAAGGATTTTATCAAATGGGGTGTTGTTCTACAGCACAACACCAACCAAGTTAAAACCATTATTGGAATCAGTCGATAAGGGGGCTCCAATATGTGTTAGCGCTTGGTCATGAAACTAATACCAAGCACGAAGGGCATAACACAAAGAGAAAGGCCCTCGACAGTGTGTTAAAAGACTTATCACCTTAAGGCTAAGCCCCCGGTCACCTCCCTTGATCCTATGGTGAGAAGTGCATCGTAAGGGCTAAGGAGAAGGAGCTCAGAAATAGGAGATCGGTGATCAGAGCATTGTGGTTATTGGCACATGTGAAACAAATTTAAAAATGCCGATAACGAGGCTTCGATATGGTTGGCACTCGGTCATCGCATCGAGTCCTATGATGGATATACAAAAAGGATTTATATCGAAAGGGGCTTGAATATCAGAGATTGCCAATTGACATTTTTGAATAATAGCACCACTATAAAGTTGCGATATAAAATCTTTGATATAACAGTATAGGGACCCTTAACGACATATTGGTTAGCAACTACAGGTTTTAATAACGAATAGAGGAGTTGATCAATAAATTTTTCTTGTGCACATATTAAAAATATAAATGAAAAATAGACAAACCATGCAGACGTATAGTCAATCTCTATGAGCCATGAATAGGCATGGGGAGTCTCGATGGAATGTGCAGGTGGACTAAAATTAAATTCTTAGCATGGGGAGTCACACAGTGAGATAGTGAAGTGAACAAAGCCCATTCTTATGGATTAATGCACCGAAATAATTGGTAAAGAGTGATGAAACATAACAATGGAGATTCATGACAAGAGGACACTTTCGAGCAATGTGGATGGCGACAGAGATGACATCGAGCCTAGTGTAGCAAAAGAACAAAACTTAGAACTTCCATTGAGCTGAGTGGGGAGTTGAGCAGATGTGTGAGAGTATTGATTTGTGAGTAGAGTGCATAGTGACCGAGAGGTTGAAGCACCTGTGAGGACCCTGTCTAATAGAGCAGTAAGAGAAGCTAGTGTGTGGTGTGAAGAATGGCAAGGGTAGTGTTGGAGAGAAATCAGTGAAGAGCCCTTGATAGTAAAGGTAGAGTGAAGAGGAAGTGTTTCTCTGAGCAACAAGAGGAGGTTTGTTGCAAGTTATCACGTAAAATAGAGTGCATAAGTTGAATCTGTAGACAACCATTTATTGGTATTTTACTTGTAAAATTGTCTACCTCTATTTTTAGTTTGAAAATTGTATGAAATATTAGAACAACGGCAAGGGTAGGTTGGTAACTACATACTGAAGAGGTTGGTGTCTCTTGGCAAGTCGTTGCTTGCTAAACAAAGGGGATAGGTGCCTCCTATGAGGGAGTGCTCACAAACAAGTAGATCTAATTAAGTAGGTTCTTAATTTAGATCATAAAAAAGTAAAAAAAATTGGTGTTTTTGTTCCCTCCGGATTTCCACATGAAAAACAATGTGACAAAAGTGTGATTCTCATGAATGAATTCAAAAGTGTCTGAAATATTATTGGTTCACTATTTTATGAATGAATTCTCTCACATGCTAAAGAACATAAGAAGGGACTATAAGCATCATAAGAAAAAGAAAAAGAGTTTCTTAATTACTGGTTCACCCCACCCTCTTAGTGATTCCTTATTCCAACAAGTATGCACAAAAATATAGGTTTGACATGTGTTGTGATTTGCGGTGAATTTTTGATTTAGTGATTTAAGATTTCTATGTAGGTTTTCTTCTAGAATGTTGTGTACATATGCAGTTATTATTCAAGATAGTCGTGTATACTTACTAAGTTAATATGTTTTGATTACTCATTGATCTAGATAGAAGTTTGGATACTGATTGATTTAATCAAATTTGTATTTATTTTTGGTTGTTTGTCAATGATGTACTGATTAGAATGATCTATACTTGACAACGTGGAATAGATTGATCTGGTTATGGATTGTTATATTGATAAGTTTTGATGATGCATAATTATGGGTAGGTATTTAGTAATTCAATATTAGTATAGTTGTGATTAGTTGTTGTTGTGACGCAGTATTTCAGTGATTCACTAATTTAGTTTAACAGTGTTTCAGTATTCAGTGAATTGAGATCTCTACACGGGTTTTAAGAACAGGAAGCACATATATATGCATATATTATTTAGAACAGTCATGTATGTATTCTAAGGTAAATTTAATAAAGGTTTTTCATGACTACAAATTAGTTATGTATTGATGACAATGTGATTGGTTTATTAATAGCAATGATTGGTTGATTGGTATCTTGGATTAGGCATAATTTTGGGCGTGGATCTAGTTTGAAAATACGATGAAAGGTGGTCTACATGTTTTAATGTGTATTTTATATAGTTGGATATAGTATGATATATTTTGAAATGTGGTCCATGAAGTGATGAGGGTCGTAGCCTCTAGTAAGGGGGTAGGAGCTCCCTTCTAGTAGGAGATGATAAGAAATATTAGGGGGTTGTAGATCCATTCCAATTGTTGCTTGAAAATGAGTGGAGATTATTGCCACTTACATGTGAGTACCAACGTTCTCGAAAGCGTTTGCACCACTAAAATATCATGATGTAATGAATTATTTTTATTATAATAAGAGAAGAAGATAGAGATGAAAAGAGTGGTGGTTTTATCCCACATTAGATTTCCACCTAAATTATTGGTGTCCATATGTGCTGATGTGCATGTTATGATTCATTTTCTCTTTACTAATATGCATAATGAATGGATAAAGAAATAGTGATGCAGTGGTTAAGTTAACAACTGATGGACATTGTGAAAAAATGATAATCTTCATATATGTGGTTTGTATTCACAGAAAGTGCATACACACGCAAGTTGATTGAATAATAGTTCTGTATAGAATTTTGAATTTGAAATTAAATATTAAGTGTATTAAAATATTAATTCACCCCCCGCACTAAGTATTTTTCTTAACAATCTCCCTAATTCATCATTTTATTTGTTGCTTGTCTAGTGAAAACTTTCCTAGTCCCCGCCTCTCATTCCTGTGGAATTGTGCACGTCCCATTTTCTACCCCTTTATTCTTTTCATGGCTTCCCCTAGTCCCACCTATGATACTTGGTTGTCCATGATCATGCCTTTTGTCCCCTACTCTTGGTTTTTGAATTTTTGGTGTGTCTTGGATGATTTGCTAGATCTGAGGTTGTTCTTTGTTTTCTAGATTTGCATCTCTTATGGGGAATACATCTTGGATTTCCTTGTCTTCCTTGGCATTTTTTTCTTCATTACTCAACAATTCTTCCCCTTTATTTATCTCTTCTTTCTCCATTTATTCTTTAGTTTGGAGGACCTCATAGGGATTTGCTGAAAATGAGGCCTCACTTTTATTTTTTCCCTTAGGGTTTTGATTTCATACTCATTTTCCTTGCTTGCTTCACTGACTCTACCATTTCTTATCCTGAGTTGTATCTACTTCATCCCCTTTACCAGATTGATATTTCTTTCAATCTCTTGCATAATGTTTGTGCTCATGGCACATTGTGCACTTGAGAAGGAGTTGCTCATAATCGAGAACCTAGTGATGGGTCAATTCCCCTTGTTTCAAGTTGATCTTCAAGGGTAATCCTTTATCTAAGTTAAAATTTACACATATTTTTACGTGTGAACTATTGACCTTTTGGTTCAGCACAATCCAAATAACAACCTAAATTGTTTCTAATTGCTCTTAGAAAATCATCACTCCAACATGCAAGCAATAGTCTCAAAATTATAACCCACACAAGGAATGAAATTGGGAAGCATTCATTTGGGTCAAAATATAATGCCCATGCATTCAAGTACATTACTCTCGACCTGGAAAAGTATGGGCTATTTCTAAAAATTACATCTATGTCCTCTTTATATTCAAAGAGGGAATGCAAAAAATCATTTACCCACAACATAGATATCGAGATTTCCTTTTATATTTTGTTTCGAAGAATTTTGAGAGAATTTCCCTATGGCCTTTGGAGACAACCACATTCCCATAAATTTACCCACAAGGGCTATATTGCAGAACAATAATGAATTCTTGCAAGACCCCCGTGTTGACCATGGTTGTGCATAGAGGCAAGTAAGATGTTTCTTTTAGTAGCAAGGGTGTGACATGCGCAACAAGCTAAGGAAGGTGCATGAATGATTCTATCCATTGAGGGAGGAATGAATGTGCCACATGGAAACCTATGTAAACACACAATGAGAACACATGAGAAAAGATGCATCAAAAGCTAGAAGGCAATGAACCAACAATCCAAAGTGATGGTTAAACCAAAAACACGTTTCAGTAAGATTCATACATACATATATAGAAAGAGTCCATACATACATGCATAAGGAAATAGATACATAAATCATTAGAGTAAACAAGTTAACTAAAATACAATAATAACATATGCATGAAACATGTTGGATCTGTTATATTAAGAAGTGAAATTTCCAATCATACAGTACAACCATGACCAACCACTAGTCCCAATAACTAAACGTTACAGTCACTACCACTTTCTCGTCCAAAGAGATGTACTAGCTCTGCAATCTAGAGAAGCCAAGGCTCATTATAATATTCTCCAAGCTTTCTCTAAGATACTCCTATCGGAAGCTTGGATGACCAAAAGCCTATACAATGAGTTATGAGGGAGTATATATAGCAAAGGGTTGGGTGACCCTGTAAATTCTCCTTTGTGACTGTTCATCCACCCTCATGACTCTTCAACTACTTACATTCAGTTATTGATGCTTGAACTTCCACTTGACAAGATGTTGGTACAACCTACACATGTACCCATGTGAGACAAAATAGGCTTGAGCAAGCCATGCAAAACATCAATATGACTCAGACAACTGTGGGAAGACCGACTCTTCGATATGCTCACAATGGTCAATAGTAGCGAATTGATGCCAAGATAAGTAGTCCACGATGGTGTCTGTGTACTCTGTGGTGACATATTTATGGAAACGAACATTTGCCTTTGTTGCATATGGGTACACTGCTCTAGCTCCTCTATCCAACTCGTCTAATAATATTTGTGTCATTGTCTTGAGTGCAGCCAGACCAACAACATATTGATGCATGATGTCTACGTTGATTGCCAAGTCTGCGCTAGTGGCTATGTGGACCAACTCGTCACAGTACAAGTCAAGCTCCAGTCAGACTTGTACCTTTGTCTTTGCCTCAGTGAGTGGCCCAATAGATGGGATCACATGTGTGTTCACAACAACATCCATGCTTTTGAATACCCATGCATAGGATGCCTGCAAACTAGTAATGACATGTGGGAGTTCTTCATAGTTACGGATCTGAATCTAGATACGTGCCTTCAGATCTACCACTTTGGGCTTCATAATCTTCGGCAAGTGTAACAAAGCTCCCTTGTATCACATTTTCCATGTTTGCATTTGGTCAACAAGAGTATGCACTTTTGACAAGATATGTGCTCTCCTAGCACATCGTTGCTGCCAACTGTTGAGATGGACAACTGCCTTATGCATGGTACCAAATCTGGAGTAATGCCCACATGACTATCTCAAGGGATGATGATTCATCAAGTATCGACTTGTTCAATTCAACTAGGGTGAATGTTGTAACCAATTCTCCTCCCTGCTTGGGCGTTTGTAACTCCTTATCCATTCGCTCATTCTCTGCAATCAAGAAGTGAACACTCAAGCTAGTGGCTTCAACATATGCTCTGGTAGCATCAACCAATGTTGTTGGATGCTTGTGCATGTCAAATATGCCCACTTGTTCCTCAACATGTGCAGGAGATGTGTGGTCATCTAGAGTAGACACTGTACGTGATTGCACAACTCTATGTTGTGACTCGTCGAATGATATGTTGTGCATCTCTTCTTGCAAATTGTCTCCAAGGATCTCAGTATCTCCTTCGTTGCTTGGGACTTGCCCTGCTTCCAGATTCGGTGAAGCTAGTGTGTCAACCTCTTGCTGGTAAGGCATGAGGTCAATTTCTTTCTCTAACTCCCATTGTTCCATCTCTTTATCCATCTACTCAAGTGCTCGTTCAGTCTCTTGATGGAAGTCCTTCTCACCCTGTCTGCTTGGTGCCAACTATTTGTATGAGTCGACTACCTATACGGGTGCAATTTCATTTGTTTGTATATGTTAAGGCTCTTGTTTTACCTATCATGGTGTGCTTCCATCTCCTATTTGCACAACTCTTGTTCCTTCTGGATTTTCTCATTCAACTCATTCAACTCCTTCATGTTTCCTCCATCCTCTGTTTTTCTCTCTCTCTTTGTGCATTCCTCCTGTCGCATTATTGCCTCTTTGCCTCGATTACTAAAGTTGCTTTATACACAAGCAAGTCTACTCTAAACTTGCATCTTTTCTCTTCCTCTGCACCTTTGAAAATCTTTCTCTTGCCTTTGTTGCACGCTGGTATGTTTACCTCTGCTGCTACTATTGGTGCTCTCCTGGATGCTGCTTCATGCTACTTTTCTAACCATTCCATAGTGATGTCAAATGGTTAATTGGGACTAGAGAAGTTGTAACAATATCTCCATGGGTCTTCATCATCCCAATGGCAGCCCCATGGATCCGTAGAAACCATACTCTCATGCAATAAGCCTTCACAAAGCAATGCGAGTCATACGGGTTGTAGCTTCAGGTGTCGAAAGGATATTTCTTGCACTCTTTTGCTTCAACATCCGCATGCTTGAGATTCTATATCTCATAAAACCTAAACCTCCATGGAAGAGTGGTCCAAGGTGTCTTCTTTTTTTAGTTCAACCTAGCTGACAATCCTACCACGATGTGTTATGATATTTCTTGCATGATGAGCTTGTCCATGAAAAGGTTTGGCAAAACATGCAATGGCTTCTCCACATTGTACATCCGTATGAAGGTGCTAGATGGTGAGGCATACCAATCCGCTATGTCAATGAATTCCTCCATTTTTTCCTTCAAAATGCAAGGTGGATCCTACTCAAATATCAACTTGTACATTGGGGTGAAAAGATGATCTAGGAGTTGTGTGATGACCCCTCAAAAGCTACATATGGAAAATAGTTTACAATAACTATTGACAAAGTTTTCTGCTGACGTCCATGCCCACTTCAAGCACAAGAACCCCTAAAGGGCACAAATTGCATCCAAGATGTATGTGGACATGTATATTTATTCATGCTAACCTTTGGGTGGCTTTCAAACTCCTGTTATCTATTCCTTCAGCCTGTGAGACAACATGTCTAACTAGTTGCATGCTTTTCCTTCATTGGCTAGTTAGTGTCAGATGGTGAGGCATACCAATCAGCTATGTCAATCAATTCCTCCATTTTTCCCTTCTACATGCAAGTTGGATCCTACTCAAATATCATCTTGTACACTGGGGTGACAAAATGATCTTACAGTTGTGTGATGAACCCTCAGAAGCTGCATACGGAAAACAATTTACAATAATTACTGACAAAGGTTTTCACTGACGTCCATGCCTAATTCAAGCACGAGAACCCCTGATGGGTGAAAATTGCATCAAATATGTATGCAGACATGTATATTTCTTCTTGCTAGCATTTGGGCGGCTGTCAAACTCCTGTTATCTGTTCCTTCAGCTTGTGAGACAACTTGTCTAACTAGTTGCATGTTTTTCCTTCATTGGCTAGTTGGTCCAGCATGATCACCCAACTTTGCGGGAAGGTCTCCGTGCTCTCTTGGCCATAAAAATGACATGCAATATGACCAAGTACTGATACGCCTTTTGCACTATCTTCATCCTGTAAAATTGGTTAACTCCACCCAGTTTTTTGAGATATACCTAGAGCTGGAATTGTTGTTGGGTATGCTGAAGGGTGTCTCAATGGTGATCACTGGCTTTAGCAAGTGATACATATGTCGATAGCCCTGTTCCCTAAAGGTAGCAATCATTGTCCCATTCACATTACTCAATGTCGTTGTCTTGGGATTAGTGTGCGAGATGATCCAATGTATCATGTCCGCGCATGGGAATGTGGCGCATCTGCATGTGATCTGTACAAGTTAGACTTGTGAATGTTCACACAGACTTGGGGGTCTTCAATATTTTCCCAAAATGTTCCTAAGCATGCATCATTTACCTCTTTCAATTTCAACTTGATGTCTTTGTCTACAATCATCTCGGTGTCTTCATATATCGACAAACTCATAGACACTCGCTCAATTGTTTCTCTAGTTGCACTTCCGTTGGTGTCCTTTGATCCTTCTCTCTTGGAGGCCATTGATCCTGAAATATTGAGAGATAGATGAACACCTACTATATCCAAAGACATGGAGAAATGCATGGAAGGAAATGTGTCAGCTAAATCCAAATAAAAGTTGAGGGATGACATGCAACATACCTGGGGAACTGTTGGAAAGGATTGCACAATTTTCACTAGGAGGCTGAGAGACTGACTGTAGGAAATGTGAAAGAGGTAGTCCAGAGTGTAAGTAGGCTGGTTGAATACTGGAATTGTGTAATGCACTATACAGAGTAGCCTGTTGGGTGGTGAGATTGCACAATGCACAATTTCAGCTGGCAAGGGATGCAGGCCCAGGGATGACATTGCACAATTTTATGGGTCAGTAGTCACTACCTCTAAGAATTTCACAAGGCTAGACTAGAGGACACTGACTGTCCAGATTTGTACATTTTCTGGTAGGAAGCTAGAACCTTCCCTCTTAGAATTTCACAATGAAGTCCAAACGAGGTAAACTTCGGGCCAAGGTTGCTCATACCTACCGATGGGCAACTAAAATAATATGAAGATGTGAATGCATGGCGATACTGAGTGTAAGTAAGAGTGAATGATCATGCATCCAAGTAGAAAATGTAAGATTCAGAAAATGAAACAACATGCACGTGTGTCAAAGGAGTCACCGAATCAGTGATCGTTCATGCAAAATAGTGTCATGCATGCAACAACAGTGAGATGCTAATTAAAACTAAAACGGTTCTTGTACAAGCTAACATGCATGTAAAAAAAAGCAAGGGTTCACAAAAAACAAGGACATAGCACTCACACAAGCCAAAACACAAAAAGCGACAGAAATGTTTCAAAAGACAAGTAAAGTGGGCATACCTAGAAATAGTTGAGTTGGATGTGCCGAAGACTCCTAGATGTACTGTGGGATGTCAAATCTCCAAGATTGATGTGAATAATGAGCTCTAAAGTGTCAAATAAATCAGTTTGAGGCTTGTGATGCACATGCCAAATATCTAGGAAAAGACAACATTTGGAGGAAAGTTTCTAAAATGATCTTTGCATGTAACCTCTAGCTACTAAAAATAGGTCCCTAAAATATAGGGATTCTTTTTGCATGTTTATTTTTTCTACTTTAGGAAAAAGTAGCCCATACATGCAAGTTATGTTTTCTCAGTCCCAAAGGGAACCAATCAACCTAAAGGCACATGCAATTGCCTACTTGATCGAGAGGGATTGTTGCACAATTTCTGGGAGGAAGATGGTCTGGTTGTCGAGAGGGATTACGCAATTTCTAGGAGTTGCAGCTGACTTCTTCCTAGAATTGCACAATTTTTGGGCTGAGGTGCACTGCAGGGCCAAATTGCACAATTTTCTTTGGGAAGACTGTTTGATAGGATTACAGAGTTTCTAGATCTAGCATGCTTCTAGTCAGATTTGTGAAATTTCTAGAGTGAAGGTTGGTTCCCTTCCAGAATTGAGCATTTCCTTGAGGGACCTTCTCAGCCCGCAGCTGGCCCTAGTACGGGGTCACAGCATGTGAGTGGATTGAAGAAAACTATCATGCATAGGCTAGAAAGCTGCTAAAAAGCCATTGAAGCTCATGTACTTGACAATCTAACACCTCTGGAAGTATTGTTCAATTCTTTGTTCGTCTTGGTTTCCACACTTACTTGATTGTTAGATGTAGCAACGCCCAAGCTATTGGTTGGCTAAAACACATTTCAAGCCAAGACAAAAAAAATGTTTTGATTGGGGATGAGGGGTATATTGGTGCACAAGCAGTATGATCGTTAGAGTTTTAGTTTCATCTCTAGTGCTTCTCCGTTACAAACAAGCTTGGACAGTACCTCGATGGATTCATGCAGGAACACAAGCATCACTCTGTTGCTAGAAAGCCTGGACAGTACCTTGGTGGAGTTGCTTGCATCACCTCTTTGCATAGGAAGCCTTTCTCTTCTTTCGCCTTATTCATTTTTTATTTTTTTGAATTTTTTCACTTTTTCATTTTTTTTGTTTTTCATTTTTCATAACTGTGCATAACACTTATTCATTTTAGAGGTGGAAGTGGGATCCCAACTTATTGAGAGCAGAAGAGTTTGTTCCTTCAAATAAGTATTTTATATATAATGTTGATGTGATTGTTAAGGTTTTCCCCCTCACCTTACTCTACTTGACTGAGTTGACAAGGATTAATGCAAAAACAACCGGATAGAGTAGGTGACACTAGTCAGTGCACAAGCGTTGTGTTTTCACCAAGGTTCACTTTGAACAGTATGTATTTTCCATTGACGTATCATCGATTGAAGATAACAAGTTCTTCATAGAGTGGAAAGACGATAAATAACCAAGTATTGGTAACTACACAAATCCTCTTTTACTTTACCCATCTTGATTCAAGAGTTGCACATGGTTCATGTGAAACCAACCTACGAACATAAAACAAGAAAATAAACAACAAAAGAAAGCAAGAGAAGAAGGAAATGCACAAGCGAAGAGAGTAAGAAAACAAGCAGGCAAGCAAACAAACATGCAAAGTAAGAATCAAACAAGCACACAAGCAAAAAAACCAAAATCAAACACTACTCCTACTCCTAAGCTAACGGTGCATGGGTCTGCTCATGTGAGGAAATACTTCCAATGTAGCCACCAATGCATTGGTCGACCCATGTTGGTGAAGGCACGATTTGCGAACAAGACAATTGTGTGAACCATCAGACATGAAAGATATAACAATGAAGTCAAACACACTCTGAGTTTATATGCGTCCACATAACATATGTGAGTGCAAGTGCATAACACATGATTTGTGGATTTGCCATGGTGTAGTGCAACTCTACGTGCAACTGTTAACTATACGCATACTCTTGACAGTGACATGAAAGAAAATGAAAGAAACAAAGAAAACTTTTGTCGTTCATGTGTGCTTGCTATGTAGGATTCCTCCAATGCATGAGTGATGGGATTGTGTAGCTCGAGTGGAGGAAGTATAATCTGTGTTTGAGATTGATCTTCAATGCATATAGATGAGTGATGAGGAGCATCAAGTGATTCAAAAATTTCCTAATCAGAAGTGAAACCAACCTCAAGATAGCAAGTGCTTGACATAACCATCAGCTTGGGCTAAGTGCCTCGATAGTCTGTGGGGTTTTGACTTCATCGACAAATAGATAATCATAAACAGGTGGCTTGGACAAATCAATTGTAATACAATCATCATCGTGAGCGAATAAGGGAGTAGATAGATCATGACAACTATGATCAATAAAATCAATGATTTCATCAACATCCTCATGATATGAAGAATCAAATAGAGGGGTAGATGAGAAGCGAAAAAATTTACCCTTTATGTTCTTGGAAAAAACAGATGAAAAATAAAGTGGATTTTCCATGAATAATTTGTCCTCTCCATTTTCAGATGATGGACTAACATCCAGTGTGTTCAACGAATGATCAACAATGGGTGCATCCATAGATGGAGATACACATGTGAAATCAGGGATGATAAAATCACCAAAGATGTCACTAAAGAATGGAGGAGGATCATATAGAAGGGAGTCATCCCTCGCCAAGGATTGATGCTCAAGCTCCCAATCATACTCTTTATGAATGGTAACGGAGGTTGGTTATGCAACACCGACTTCGTCAATAACTTGATCCTCGTTCAAAATAAGTGTAGATTCCAGAATGGAAGAACACAAGAAAGTGCAACCCAGAGGATCAACATAACACGAAGATGAATGTTGAAGTAAAATAGACATGTGACAACCCATGGGGTTTGCAACCAAATCTCTGCGAAAATTGAGTGAAGTGATGTTGGGAGTATGTGATAGTTGAATGGATGTGTGTTCTTGTTCTCCCACATCACTCTCAGGTGGTGGGGCTATTTGATGAGGAGAAGATGGACAATCACCTGTGACAACAACCATGTTAATCTATGATTGTGAAGCTCCATCACTGAAGTATGTTGAGTGGGGCTTGGGCTTGAAATTCCTTTTAGGATTAACAGATTTGGTAAGAAAATACTCATATCTATCCATGAGATACTAGAATTTCATCTGACTTTTTAGAGCTTGAAATTGCAACACAAAAAAGCATTCCCAAAATTCCATAGGCGATTCATGCAGGGCCTTCCATTGTTCAAACAATTTTTTCTCAAGAGGTTTTGGATCAAAATGATGGAAAGTATATTCAATGACATCACAGAAATGCTCGAGTGAGTGCATGCTTCTGGTAGACAGACTCTAGCACGACCATTGTGGGGATTTATGAAGTGTGTATGCAAGAAGCAGACTGACCTCTTCTGCATAGAACTCATATGCATTCTCAAGGAATACATAGAAGTCTTCTAAGTACTCAGGCCAGGCTACTTTTCCTTCACCATCATACATCAATTTAGTCAAGAGATCAAAAAAATACCTCGTGGTGTTAAGAGGTTCGGCATGTGAGAGACATGGCAGAGGGATTAATCTGATAAAATCCATGATAGATGTGCAGAGAATCAAAACATGATGAGAGGCCACAAATTCTCATTTGGCCCTCCTTCTTGTGCCAAAAATGTTGATGGTGCTGGACCCACCAACATTTTAGGTGATCTCCCCAGTAAGAAGTCCCAACTAGACCTCAGACTATTTGGTGTAGGAGTCCCAATAGTGGTTCATACGATATTTCCTTGACTGCAGTTGTGCACAAAAGAAAGTAAGATGTTCCTGTTGGTACCAAGGGTGTGACATGCATAACAAGCGAAGGAAGGTGCATGAATGGCTCTATCACATTGAGGGAGGAATGAGTGCGCCCCTTGGAAACCTGTGTAAACACACAGCTTAAAAGGTAACACATGAGCAAAGATGCATCACAAGCTAGAAGGAAGGTGAACCAACAATCCAAAGTTTAGTAAGATTCATATATACATATACAGAAATATTCCATACATACATGCGTAAAACAAATATACATATATCATTAGATTAAACAAGTTAACTATAATACAATAACAACATATACGTGAAATGTGCTAGCTTTGTTATATTAAGAAGTTAAATTTCCAATCATACAATATATCCATGACCAACCACTAGTCCTAATGATGAAATGTTATAGTCACTTCCGCCTACTCCTCCAAAGAGATGTACTTAGCTCTGTAATATGGAGAAGCCAAGGCTCATTACAATACTCTTCAAGATTTCTCTATGATACTCCTATCGGAAGCTTAGCTGAAAAAAATCCTATACAATGAGTTATGAGGGACTACATATAGCAAAGGGTGGGGTGATCCTTGACATTCCCCTTTGTGATTGTTCATCCACCATCATGACTCTTCAACTACTCTATGACTGTTACATTCAACTATTGACACCTGAACATCCAATTGATAAGACGTTACATACAACCTACACATGTAGCCATGTGAAACAAAATAGGCTTGAGAAAGCCATGCAAGACATCACTATGACTCAGAAAACTGTGAGAAGACCATCTCTTTGCAATCCTCATGATGGTCGATAGTAACAAACTGATGCCAAGATCAGTAATTCATTATGGTGTCCATGTACTTTGTGGTGACATCTTTCTGGAAATGAACTCTTGCCTGTGTTGCATCTAGGTACGCTACTCTATATCCTCTATCCAACTCGTCTAATAATATGTGCATAATTTTCTTGAGTGTGGTCGGACCAATGACATACTGATTCATGATGTCTGAACTGATCTCCAAGTCTGTGATGGTGACTATGCACATCAACTCATCAAAGTACGAGTCTAGCTCCAGTTGGACTTGTGCCTTTGTCTTTACCTCAGTGAGTGTCTCGATAGATGGCATTGCATGTGCATGAAAAACAACATCCATGCTTCTAAATACCCATGCATGGGAAGCCTACAAACTAGTAATGAGTTGTGGGAGTTCTTCATAGTTCTCGATTTGACTCTAGATACATGCCTTCAGCTTGACCACTCTAGGCTTCATCATCTTGGGCAAGTGTAACGGGGATCCGTTGTATGTCATTGTCCATGTTTGCATATGGTCAACAATAGTACGAAAGTCTCACAAGATATGTGCTCTCCTAGCACATCATTGGTGCTAACCGCTGAGATGAAAAACTACCTTATGCATGATACCAAATCTAGAGTACAACACCTGCATGATTGTCTCAAGGGACAATACTTCATCCAGTGTCGCCTTCTTCAATTCAGCTCGAATGGATGTTGCAACCAGTTCTCCTCCCTTCTTGGCTATCTATAAATCGTTTTCCATTCACTCATTATCTGCTATCAAGAAGCAAACACTTGAGCTAGTCACTTCGACATATGCTCTAGTAGCATCAACCAATGTTGTTGGATGCTTGTGCATGTCAGATACAATCACTCATTCCTCAAAGTGTGCAGAATATTTGTGGTCATCTAGAGTAGACACTCTACATGATTGCACAACTCTACGTTGCGACTCATCAAATGATATGTTGTGCATCTTTTCTTCCAGATTATCTCCAAGGATCTTAGTATCTCCTTAGTCACTTGGGACTTGCTCTGCTTCCAGATCCGTTGAAGATGGTGGGTTGACCTCATGGTGGTAAGGCATGAGGTTGATGTCTTTCTCTAACTCCTGTTACTCCATATCCATATCCATCTACTCATGTGCTCGTTCAATCTCTTGAGTGAAGTCCTGCTCCTGCGACTGCTCACCCTTCCTACTTTGTGCCATCTATTCAAATGAGTCAACTACCTGTACAGGTGCAATTTCATCTGTTTGTATATGTTGCGCTCCCTTCTATACCTGTTCTTATTACACTTCATTCTTATATCTGAGAAGCTCTTGTTCCTTCCAGAGTTTCTCATTCAACTCATGCAACTTCTTCATTGTTTCCTCCATCCTCTAGTTTTCTCTCTGCCTTTACATGTTCCTCCTATCGTGTTGTTGCCTCTTCGCCTCAATTGCTAAATCTTCTTTCTACACAAGCAGTTCTTCTCTGAACTTGCAGCATTGCTCTTCCTCTACACTTTTGACAATATTTCTCTTGATTTTGTCATGCACTAGTATGTTTATCTCTACTACTAGTTCTCTCCTAGATGCTACTTCATGCTACTTTGCTAAACATTCCGCAACGATGATGACTGGTTCATTGTGCCTAGAGAAGATGTGACAATATCTCCATGGGTCTTGCTCAACCCAATGACATGCCCCATGGATCCACAGAAACTCTACTCTCATGCAGTGGTCCTTCAGAAAACAATGCAGGTCATACAGATTGTAGCTTCAAGTGTCAAAAGGATATTTCTTGCACTCTTTTGATTCAGCATCTGCATGCTTGAGATTGTGTATCTTGTACAATTAGATCTGTAATGGAATAGTGGGCCAAGGTTCCTTCTTCTTACGGTGAAACTTAGCTGACAATCCTAACAAGATGGGGTATGATACTTCTTATATGACGAGCTTGTCCATGGAAAACTTTGGCAAAATATGCGGAGGCTTCTCTGCATTGTAGATCCGTACAAACTGCAAGACAATGTGTAATACCAATAAGTTATGTTGATCAGTGCTTCCATTGTTGCCTTCAACATGCACATTGGATCCTACTCGAATATCGTCTTGTACACTAGGGTGAAAAAATGACTTGACACTTGTGTGATGACCCCTCGAAACTTGCATACAAAAAACCATTTACAATAAGTATTGACAGAGGTTTTCGTTGATGTCCATGCCCACTTCAATCCAGGAAACTCCTAACAAGCATACACTACCTCCAAGATGTATGCGGACATGTATATTTCTGCTTGTTGACCTTTGGGTGACTTCCGAGCTCCTGTTATCTATTCCTTCAGCCCATGAGCCAACATGTCAGACCAGTTGCATGCTTTGCCTTCACTAGCCAGTTGGTCCAACGTGATCACCCGACTCTGTGGGAAGGTCTTTGTTCTCTCTTGGCCATACAAGATACATCCAAAGATGACCAAGTATTGATACACCTTCCATAGTATATTTGTCTTGTAAATCTATTTGGGTGTCATCCTAAATTTCGCTAGCTCCTTCACCGAGTTTTTGAAGATATCAATGGAGTTGGCATTGCTAGTGGTTGTGATGAAGGGTGTCTCCATGGTGATCACTAGCTTCGACAAGTGGTAAACATTTTGACAATCCTTTGCCGTAAAGGTAGAAATATTCATCCCCTTGACACTTCTCAATGTCATCATCTCAGGATCAGTGTGCGAGATGATCCAATGCATCATGTCCACGTACGGGAATGCGGGGTATCTGCATGCAATCTTGTACAAGCCTAACTTCTGAATGTTCACATAGACTTGGTGATCTTCAATATTTTCCCAAATGTGCTTAATAACTCATCGTCGACCTCTTTCCATTTCATCTTATATCGACAAGCTCATAGACACTTGCTCAACTGTTGATGTAGTCGCACTTCTGTCGGTGTCCTTTGATCCTTCACTCTTGGAGGCCATTGATCCTAAACTGCTGAGAGACAAATGAACACCTACTATATCTAGAGAGATGATGACATGAATGGAAAGAAATTTGTCAGCTAAAACTAAAGAAAACTTGAGGGATGACATGCAACATACCTTGGGGAAATACTAGAAAGGATTGCACAATTTTCACTAGGAGGCTGGGAGACTAACTGTCAGAACAATGCAAGAGGTAGTATAGATTGTCAAGAGGCCAGTTGACTATTGGAATTACAAAATGCATAGTGTAGACTAGCCTGGTGGGTTCTGAGATTGCATAATGCACAATTTTAACTAGAAAGGGATGCAGGCCTAGGGTCTACATTACGCAATAGTCTGGGCCAGTAGAAACTGCCTCTCAAAATTGCACAAGGAAAAACTAGAGGACACTGACTAGCCAGATTTGCATATTTTCTTGGAGGAAGGCAGAGCATTTCCTCTTAGAATTCCGTAATGCTATCCAACCGAGGCAGAGTCCAGGCCAAGGTTTTCTAGACTCGCTGACAGAAAATTGAAATCATATGAAGATGTGAATGCATGGTGATATTGAGTGTAAGCAGGAGTGAATTATCGTGCATTCAAACAATGAATGCATGATTCAGAAAAAGAAACAACATGCATGTGTGTGAAACGAGTCGCTGAATCGACGGTCGTTCGTGCAAAATAGTGTCATGCATGGGACAACAATGAGACGCTAGTGAAATTGAAATGGTGCTTGTACAAGCTAACATGCATGCAAACAACAACAAGTGTTAATATAAATCAAGCAGATAACACTCACACAAGCCCAAACACAAAAAGCGACATAAATGCTGCAAAAGAGAAGTAAAGTGGAGTTACCCAGAAATAGCTGAGCTAGATGTGTCAAAGACTCCTGGATGTACTATGGGATGTCAAAACTCTAAGATCCATGTAGAGAATGAGCTCTAAAGCATTGAATAAATAAATTTGAGGCTCATGATGCACATGCCACAAATCTAGGAAAGGCGACACTTGGAGGAAAGTTTCTAAAACAATCTTTGCATGTAACTTGCAGCTGCTAAAAATAGCTCCCTAAAATCTAGGGATGTTTTTTGCATGTTTGTTTTTCATATTTCAGGAAAATCCAACCCATGCATGCAAGTCAAGTTTTCTAGGTCCCGGAAGGAACCCGCCAACCTGAAGGCACATGAAACTGCCTGCTTGACTGAGAGGGATTTTTGTGAAATTTCTAGGAGGAATTTGGGCTAGTTGTCTAGAGGGATTGCACAATTTCTGGGAGGAGAAGTTGACTGTTGCCTAGAATTGTACAATTTCTGGGTTGACCTGCACTCCTAGGCCAAAATGTGTAGTTTTACTTGGGAAGACTATTTGATAGGATTGCGCAGTTTCTAGGTGCAGCAGACTGCCAATTAGATTTGTGCAATTTATGGAGGGAAGGTTGGTTCCCTTCCAAAATTTCTCAATTTCTTTGAGGGAGTTGCTTAGCCAGCAACTGGCCCAAGTCTGGAGTGGTAGCCAACGAAGGGAGTGAAGCAATATATCATGCACAGGCTGGAAAGCTATTGAAAAACCATTGAAGCTCATGTACTTGATAGTGCAAGACATGATGATGAGGATGGTTGGTAGGGAGGCTTCAAAATGAAGCTAACGCAAAATTTTGGAGGTTTTTTTTAGCTGCTACAACAGGTTCTAATGCTAATTTTGAATGTTTTTATGGTGTGTTTCCATTGGTTCCACTTCATTAACATTGCTTAGGAGGTCAAATTATATCATAGTGGCCTCTCGTCACATGTTTACCTATCTAGCTGGTTGCTTGGGTAGATGTGGAAGGAGGGTGTTACATTTATCGAGATATTTAATGAGGAAACAATTCATTAAACACATGAAATTTGTTAGGGCATTGGTAAGACCAAACAATAACACTAAAAACACATAGTGCCCATGATATCTAGTCCTAAATGTTGTTTTATCGATGTCCTCATTTTTAATTCTCAGCTGATGATATCCTATTCTTAGATTGATTTTGGAAAATATGGTGCCTCCCTTTACTTGGTCGAATAAATCATCAATGTGAGGTAGGGGATACTTATTTTTTATAGTTATCTTGTTTCACCGACGATAATCAATGCACATTCTAAATGTGACATCTTTCTGCTTAATGAAAAGTATGGTTGCTCTTCATGGTGACACATTAGGCCTAATATATCCTTTATCTAGTAGCTCATGTACTTACATCTTCAACTCTAATAACTATGGTGGATTCATCTTGTAAGGTGCTTTAGACATTGAGGTTGCACTAGGTACCAATTATATAGAGAATTTTATATCTTTATGGGGTGGTAAACTAGAAATTTCCTCTGGAAAGACATCTAGGAATTCATTAATGATTGGTATAGAATCCAATTGTATCTCTATGTTTTTCTATTCACTTTTTTCTACATGAACCATCAATGATTGGCACACCCTGAATTGTTTGAGTTTGTCCTTGCAGGTTTACTCATGTCATTATTTTTGATAGGCGGTTTATAAGTGTTTCTTGCTACTCCAACCAATCCATTCTAAATTAATATATCATAAGATCCAAGGGGAAGTACATTTAAGTCTATTGTTGTTAAATAAAATTTTAAATTTAGTTGGCATTTTTCACCTGGATAGTGACTCTTCTCTTGGTACCTATTGTTATTTTCACTAGCCAAGTTTTTCTATATTTTTTAGTTTTCAGTTTACACTTTTCCACTACTTGTGGTCCAACATAGCTTAGATTAGCCCCGAAATCAATTAAAATAAGAACAAATTGGTTGGTGAGAGTACCTCTTAACTCAATCATTGTTAAATGATGTTCCGCTTATCTATCCTACAAGGTTGTGCTTATTCTCAAGGTACTCCTAGCAAGGTAATTCAATATATTATCTTCATGGGCAACTTGTATATTGTGTAGAGA
>APFE031189655.1:0-12607 GCA_000404065.3 Pinus taeda
ATAAATTAGTATTAATAATAAATAAAAAAAAATATTTCTCAATTAATTCAAAAGTTTTAATGAAAAATCTGAAAGGTTGGGTTCTAGAAACTTATCAAAAGGTGGGTGGAGAGAAGAAAATTCTTTAAGGAACGGTAAAGGAATTCTAAGACATCCAAGGTTGGTTTGGTTTTGTGATCACGATATCGGTTTACGTGAGGTCACGGTAGGGTGAGGGTAGATGTGGTTTAACCTCTGGATTTCCTTGGTTGTTATGGATTGGTTTATCCCATGAGATCTCACATTCATACTTGGAATATGACATAGGGGTGATTGGCTGAAAGAAAGATTTGGTTCAGCCCAATCTATGGTGGTACGTGGAAGTCCTCGACTTGGTTGGATTTTTCATATGTTAATAAGAGTTAATTTCCTCATGTATTTTATGAGTAGATGTACTTGTTAAGATGTGGCTTTAATGATTGTTATATCATTGTTATTATCTTGGTTATATGGTGCTTATAAGGATGGTTTTATGACAGATTCATGTTATGGCTCTTATCATGTTTGATTGGTTAAATGAATGGTTATTGAATGCATGACCTAATAGATGTTATTGCAACTACTATAAGAGGGAATTATACCTTCTTGATAATCCTCAGATAAGTTTCAGATCTCTCTGTTCAAATATGCATTCATGACCTATAGATTGCATGTTCACTGTAACACCCTCCTCCCACATCTACCCAAGTAACTGACCAACCGGGATAAACATGTGACGAGAAGTTATTATGATATGATTTGACCTCCTAAGTCATATTAAGAAAGTGGATATGATGGAAACACATCATACAAACATTTAACATTAGCAATAAGACTCCTAAGAACCATCCCAACCTTTCTGGTAACAAGTCCTTGGGTCCCATTGAAGTTTTAGACCACTTGACCCCCGGACGCTCCCATGCTATGGGCCTGACATCGTCTAGGAGGTTCTGGAAGCTCTCATGACAAGGCACGTGAGCATCCAAGGATTATTTTGCTCAGTGTTATGCCAACGTCCTCTGGATTTGGGGCACTTTTTCAGGCCCAAAACCTAAGTCACTGCCAAGAATTGAAATGACACCTTCAAAACAGAAAGATAACAAGGAAACAATGAGGTAAATGCAAATACTTGAACAAACCATTGATCGGACCCCCACTAGCCATGACAAACATTTCATCAAACATATCAAAAATATGTAATCTACATGTGTAAATAACAAATTGAAGCATAGGGGTCTCATACTTATCTGAGATTCACTATGAGGCATTGCTTCCTTATCACTTTAGCCGCAGTTTCATTCATTAGGCCATAGATACATTGTTCATTCATATACAAGTAAAAACATGATAAGAGCCATACATAGCTACTATCATAAAACATATACATAACCAACATAATAGCAATAGAAATACTAAGAAAATACCAACCATATGATCCACATATAAACCAGTATAATACTCATAAAGATATAAGGAGAAATAACCTCATATTGATGATGCAAAGGCCAACCAATATGGGACTACCACGTTCCACCCGATCGTAGAATGGATGAGCTAAATATCTCTTCAGTCATTCACTTTCGTGTCATATTCCAAGCATGAATGTGGGATCTCATAGGACACATCAATCTAAAACCATCCAAGGCTTCCAAAGGCCATCCACCTCAACCAATGAAATAGTAATTCCACCTCACAATCGGGCATCACAAAACCATCAACATATTGGTCTCTACCCAAGCCTTCCAAGGTTCTAAAGCATTCTTTCCAACCAAGTCTCCAAGGCCAGTAACTCAACCCACAACTGCTACTGAGCTCTAGAGAGTTTGTCTAACCAAGGCTCCAAGACTAGTAATTCAACCCACTAAGGGATCCAAAGCATTTTTCGAACCAAAGCTCCAGGACTAATAACTCAACCCAAGTTTTTACAAGGCTCCAGAGCATTTTTGCAACCAAGGCTCCAGGAACTACTAACTCAACCCAAGCTAAGGAAACATGAGAACCAACCAGAAGAAAAAGAAAATGAACCCACAAAACCATAGCTATCCAAGAAATGGCAAGGCTAGGAAAATCCTTTGTCAATCCAGGCAATCCTCCATGCCAATGACACATTATAACCAAGAAACCACATGAATATGCCATGAATGCCAAAACTAGTGAGGAAAACATACATGCAACTCGGTACCTACAAGCAAAAACTGTTGTAGTTGTTGTTCCCAATGTCCTATTGTGATTTCCTGCTCTTTCTTTGCCTTCTTGCTCCAAAACTCCAATTATGCCACACTCTCCAAGAGTGATCCAAGAAAACTCTAAGTATCCGAGAGTATGAGGGAGAAGAGAGCTCCACCAAAACTGAACTAACCAAGCCTACCAATTGATCCTTAGAAGCCTTTTTCTCAATGAGGCCTCTATTTTTTTCATTTTCCATTATTTTCCTTCATTTTCCTCCTCACATGAAACCCGTGATCTTTCACCTTAATTTTCTCCTAATTTCCATTATTTTCATAAATAAAATGCCAATAAATCCATCATGCCTTTCCAAAGCCTTTGCCATTGCCTTTGTCAATTTCCTTAGCCATAATAACCGAAATGAACACCCACTAAGATGCTTTTCCCACCATTCAACTTGGAATACATGTCCCATGACCGTGGTATTATATATATTTTATATGGATTTTTAACCAGGGCTATTACAGAACCCCCCCCCCCCCCTAAGGGGAACACCATCCTCGTATTTAATGATGCATATAACCAACAATACTACTGAAAACAAAATATTGCCCATGGAGATTTATAACATAGCTCGGTGCAATATTTACAATGACCATCTGCTAAGCATATCATTTACTAGAGATTTATAACACAACTCGTTACGGTATTTACAATAATAACCACATATACACAAATTCACATTTGCTTCAACCAACAAATAATCATAATTTCTATGGAGCTTTATAAAGCCAGCTCAGTACAACATTTACAAAGATATACACATATGCACATTTTCTCAACCAACAAATAAAAGGATACAATGCCTGCATCCTCAACAAGGGAATCCAGAGGTTCACCTCCATCCTCAGTGTAATACCAGGATTCACCTCCTTCCTAGGAAGTCCAGAATCCATTGCAAGGTAAAATCTGCATCCAATGTCCAGCGCTATAATTTTTCTCTACTTGTCTTCTTAGTGAATAATTACCGACTCATTGTACCATCCACACTCCCAATGTGCATCTGGTTCCATCTAGCAATGTTAATGATCAAAACAAATATATCCTTGACCTTCCCTTCTTTGCTATAAAGTCCCTTGGGAAATCCAGTCACCCCCTTCATGGTGTCACACACCTTCCAAGTTCCACTGACACCCCCATCTTAGGAAGTTCATCCCTTGGAAAGATTTCCTCGCATTGGAAGATACAAAAACCAAGGCATATCCCTACCTCAAAACCATCATATCGGCCATATCATGCTCATGGAAATCAATGGACACTATTGGGTACCAGTGTCCCACAATGGCCCTACTCTTGAAGCACTTTACCACCATAGTGCTGCATATTTCAATTATTTTCACTCACACTACTAATTCTTGTAGTCAGTTTCAACCACCCAACCAAGAATTTCATGCATTCCTATACCAAGCACATAACTTCTATTAGATTCTATCTAAATTGAAATAATTTCAAATCATACCTCATTGGTGGCCCGTCAATAAGGTATACTTGCAATTATGTTTGCTTCTTGTCACAACAAGTCAATCTAGCATCTTTGACCAAATCATCATGTATAAACATATTACTTTAGGTTAGCTAAAAAAAAAACCATCATAGATCAAAATCATAAATCACATGTAACCATCATAAACCAGAATCATAGAGCACATGTAATCAACATAGACCAGAATCATACATCACATGCATAATAAAATTGAAATAAAATGTCAATACTTATCCTTTAATCAATCCTTAGGTTCTACCCTTGTCCTTATTCCGTACGCACCCTGGATTAGTTTCCACACTCGACAAACACCCAATGCTTTCTCCTCAACCATGTGCACATACACATAGTGTGCATCACAAACATACGACCACACTTGACATACAACACCATGAAATACATGCATCTACACCTGACACACAACACATATACCTACACCCAATGTACAACACAACACAATACATTCATCTACACCCGGTGTATACCAGCACAGAATACATACACCTACACCTAGTGTACAACACAACATAATACATGTGCCTACACCAAGTGTGCACTACAACACAATACATACATCTACACCTGACATACAACACAATACATACATTTATACTCGATGTACAATGCAATACATACATCTATACCCAATGTACAACCCTACACAATACATATACGTACACAAAGTACAATATAACAAATACACATGTCATGATACCATGACTACACAATGCACATACATAGTACCACGTGCCCACAACATAGCATGTACGGCATGCAAACAATACCACATGTACAACATGTACACACCAACACCTGTACGCAACACCACCTACACAACGTGTACACAACATCACATGTACAGGACACCACCTATACAATGCCACATGTACATCATACCACTTGTACAACATGTACACAATGTGAGACGTACACAACACCACATGCATGACATGTACATGACACCACATGTACATAACACCATATGCACAACATGTACATAGGACCATCTGCACACAATACCATATGTACATAAAACTGCATATACAACATGTACATAACACCCTATGTACACAACACTGCATATTAAACATGCGAACAACACCATATGCACACAACACCACATATCCATCATGCACACAATACAATATATACACAACACCACATATCCAACATATGCATAACACCATCTATACCCAGCACTGCATATGCAATATTCACACAACACTATCTGTACCACCTTGTACATAAAATTGCATAAACAGCATGTACACACACACTATGTATACAATGCCACATGTGCACAACATCATAGATGCAACATGTACAACATATACAACATATGCACAAAAATAGTACCACACAACCAAAACCACATTGTCTCTACCAAGAAACCTTGCTTCCAGTGTCTTATCCATGCTTGTCTCAGCATGCTACAGATCACACTTCTTTCATTTCGTTGATGTATCCCTCAGTATAGCCTATCCATAACATAGAAATAATATGATCACATAATATCAACCCATAACCGCATGATACTAACCTCATATCTTTGTCATGACTACTCTTCCACTTGCTTCCTTATACACTAGGAATCTCTTCTTGTCATTCACCTACATAAAAAATAATTCCTCCACAAGAATGATTCCTAATGAATATTGGCATTAAATAATCATGAACATGTGATACAACAACATACATACATATATACATATAAACATCAACATAAAATAATAATGATCTAGTTAGATAATGACATACATACATACATACATGTATACATATATAGACATCAACATAATCATGATACAACATAATTACCAGATATCATAAGGTCAAGGTTAAGAGAACTCCCTTTATCTATTCACAACATGCACAACATTGAAAACAATGATTTCCAACATAACCAAGGCACCTGACGCCTCAAATATATTTACTTTACCTTTCCTGATTACCTTTCCCATGATTGTCATGCCATCATCCATTTACACCAATGGACCCAAACAATCCAACTGGTTTCCATACTCTTGCCTTCAATTTCCCTTATACATGCACTGAGCTTCATCCAGGTCTTACCTTACCTTTCAAATACCACACAACTCTCCCCAAGCTCCATTGACTTCCTCCTCCCCCCACCACTTCCCAATACTCTCAAACATAAAAGGAAATAACAAGAAGAAAACAAGAGAAAACCAATAGAAATACTACATCATAGACAAAGTGGCATGGCCATGCACAAGATGCAAAAAAAAAACCGCAATCAAGCACAACAAATCACAAAAGACCAATAGCATAAGACTAACAATGAACATGATGAATCAATCCCCATGGTTCCCAATGCTTCCAAAGAAAATTCAACCTGAGCCTTCTTTAAGATTTCATGATAGTCTCTTTGTCATGCAATCCCCTGCATCACACTGCCATAAACACATAACTATCAGTGCATAAATAAATATACAATATACTAGTTATCTTACCTTGTTGTGCCAACCAAATTGCCTTGTATTTGAACACATATGTGCCATCTCACAAGGGACTCCAATTCCCTCGATATATCCACTTGCAACTAATGACTAGCTAATATACCTGTCAAGTACATGTTCATGAATCTAGCACATATCCACATAATGCCGTACAATATTAAGGTTAATAAGACTTCCTGTATGCAAAACACTCATTCATTTGGAATTAGGGTTTCCGAACATAGCCAAAGGAATTCTTGCCAAATTCCTTTCTTCTACCTTTTTACTTTGTTGGAATCGAGCCATACTATGTGTTGTCACATCACCCAACTGTTATTTATATAAACACATCAACTATTACCTTATCATGCTAATACCAAACATGTTTCCTACAACTCTTCACACGTGTCAACCACAAGTTCCAATTATCAAGAAAATCATATCTATCAATTTGAAATCAACCTTTACCAAGACTAGCAATCATGTCATAATCCATAGTCAACTCATAGTCATTAGACATATGCAACAACTATCACCTATTACACTCAAGTACATATCAACTATATCAACACATATGTGTTAGCACAATCATCTCAAAACAAGATCATTTGAACACATATATTATGCAATTCATCAAACATTCAACCAACTTTCAAAGATGCCATGTGAAATTAATCAACTAGACGACATAATAGACTCAAAATCTCAAACACCAAATAGATGACATAATCAAACATTCAAGCACAAAGTAGATGACATAAGCAAGCTCATACCTTAATGTATATCAAATTAGTCTATCTTGTCTGCACAATCAATCCATATTAGCATGATATAACTTCACGACGTATCAAATCAAACATAAATAAGGTCATGAAATCCATAATAGTAACTAGCTAACATGTTCACATCATAAGCTCATAAATATTTATCATTCATGCATAACAATCACATATGTACAATCCATTTAGATTAGTACAACACAATGTCACAAATAATTCGACTCATACTTGAATGTCATAACCCTAACCATCTGCATAAGCCATTCCAATTTAGCATGATACATATAACATCAAGATATTAATGCTATAACCCTAACCATCAAGTTACTATCATATAATAACAAGAATTTAACCTATAACATACTTATCAACAACATATAACATATTCATCAAGTTATCTAACATAAAACAACAATAACAATGCATACAACCACATGTTACTATCATTCATGACTATCTGACACATGTGCATATAACTACACTAATCAACTAGAATCTATCATTTATGTAACGATAACATCAATAGAATGAAAGCCATACACATAACCATCATGTATATAACAATCCCTAACCTACATACCTACATGCCCACCATACAACCTATATGACTACATGCTCTTGCCTCGAGGTCAAATGTTGTAACTTCACTTTGATGGTCTGCATCTCTTGCTATATCTCAACCAACTCATTAACATCATAACATACCAATAGCATGATGATGACCTAATTGCATACAATGACTTCACAATGCATGTCTGACCTACCATACATGCACAACCATAACCATGAAAATGCATGCATAACAACATATAGACACTAACATGCGTAACAAATGCATCCACAACAATACACTCATGACGACACATCCCACAACAACACCATCAATCTTCACATGGCAATATCACTAAAACCATGATCAACACCATTCAAATGCAACCTGCACATGGAATACAAGCATAACGAACACCTATGTAACTGACATGAATGCATGACCAACACACCGCCCATCTAGTCTGAGGGGTGAATCATGCTCTGATACCACTCAGTAACACCCTCCTCCCACATCTACCCAAGTAATCAGCCAACCGGGGTAAACATGTGACGAGAAGTTCCGTTGATATGATTCGACCTCCTAAGTCATGTTAAGGAAGTGGAATCGATATAAACACACCATACAAACCCTCAACATCGGCAATAACACTCCTAAGAACCATCCCAACCTTTCTGGTAACAAGTCCCTGGGTCCCATTCAAGTTTTAGATCACTTGACCCCTGGACGCTCCCATTTTATGGGTCTGACAACGTCTAGGAGGCCCTCAATGCTCTCATGAAAAGGCATGTCAGTGTCTAGGTAATATTTTTCTCAATGTTGAGCTAGTGTCCCCAGGATTTGAGACACTTTTTTCAGACCCAGAGCCCAGGTGACTGCCCAAATTGAAATGACACTTTCAGAATAGAAAGATAACAAGGAAACAATGAGGTAAATGCAAATACTTGAAAAAGTCCTTGACTAGATCCCTACTAGCCATGACAGACATTTCATCAAACATATCACAAATATGTAATCTACATGTGTAAATAACATATCTAAGCATAGGAGTCTCATACTTATCTAAGATTCACTATGAGACATTGTTTCCTTATCACTTTAGTTGCAATTTTATCCATTAGGCCATAGATATAATGTTCATTCATATACAAGTAAAAACATGATGAGAGTCATACATAGATACTGTCATAAAACATATACCTAACCAACATAATAGCAATAGAAATACCAAGGAAATCACAACCATATGATCCACATATAAACCAGTATAATACTTATAGAGGTACAAGGAGAAATAACCCCATATTGATGATGCAAAGGCCAATCCAGTATGAGACTACCAAGTTCCACCCGACCGTAGAATGGCTGAGCCAAATATCTCTTCAACTATTCACCCTCGTGCCATATTTCAAGCATGAATGTGGAATATCATAGAACACATCAATCTAAAACCATCCAGAGCTTCAAGAGGCCATCCACCTCAACCCATCAAACAATGATTCCACCTCATGACTGGGCATCACAAAACCATCACTAGATTGGTCTCTACCTAAGCTTTCCAGGGCTCCAGAGCATTTGTTCCAACCAAGGCTCTAGGACTAGTAACTCAACCTACAACTGTTGTCGGGCTCCAAAGCGTTTATTCAACCAAGGCTCCAGGACTACTAACTCAACCCACCAAGGGCTTTAGAGAGTTTGTCCAACCAAGACTCCAAAAATAATAACTCAACCCAAGTTTTTACAGGGCTCGAGAGCGTTTGTACAACCAAGGCTCCAAGAAATAGTAACTCAACCCAAGCCAAGGAAACATGAGAAACCAGAAGACAAAGAAAATGAAATCACAACACCATGGCTATCCGGGAAATGGAAAGTCTAGGAAAATCCACTGTCAATCCACGAAATCCTCCATGCCAATGACTAATCATAACCAAAAACCACATACATGTCCCATGCATGCCAAAACTAGTGAGGAAAACATACGTGCAACTCGGTACCTGCAAGCAAACACTGTTGTAGTTTCTATTCCTGATGTCCTCTTGCACTTTCATGCTCTTCCTTTTCCTTCTAGCTCCAAAACACCAGGTGTGACACACTCTCCAAGAGTGATCCAAGAAAACTCTAAGTATCCAAGAGTATGAGGTGTTAGCATAGTTATAGGCTAAGTGATGAGTAGGTTTTAAATTTTTTATTTTTTAGGATTAATTTTGTAAATTTCAAAAAATTATAAAATGCTACCAGAATTTCTAGTAGCACCCGATTGTCTTGTTCAGATAGTCTCCCTTATTTTTTGGACATTCTTTTCGTTCCTGTTTTATTTCTTGATTTTGTTTTTTTTAATTTTCCGATGCTACCAGAATTTCTAGCAGCGTCTTCCGTTTTAAAAAATAAAGCCAAAAACGCAACTGTTTTCAATTGTCCACATGTCATAATGGTGAAATATTTAATAAAAATCATGATATTTCATTATTGGATAGGTCACAAACTTTAATTCAAGTCAAGTGGTAGTGGTTAATCGATTTGGTTGATCAAATTAGCTAGGTGTCAGTCACAACCATAGCCAGTCATTGCTTACTCCACTGATATTAAATAAACCCGTGTTTCCAAAGTTAAAATTTTTCTGCAGCATCAGTCTTAGCTATATGTTTAAATTCTGATGACCGTTCTTTCTGTTCCATGTAATGCGCTACTGGAATTTCCGGTCAGTTCGAATTAAAGCAGAAAAATTGCTAGTTTTGCAAAAAATCTCATACAGAGACCTGTAGCAAATTAGTTGGACTCTCCAAACCAACTCAACTTCATCATTACTATTACATGATGTCTATTATGACATGAAATATCATTTAATCATGAAGGGTCATATGCATAGGAGATTGAACCAAAACTTTATCTCAAATATTCGAAAATGGAGGAAATTTCACCATTTCGAATTTCTGAAGTGCAGCAAAGGAGACATTGATAGAGGTGGTTAAGAACACATCCCAGTTTTTTAGGTAGCCTAATTCAAGCTAATTACAAAATCTGTTGGGTAAGCTTCCATACTTTGACACCTATTCTTCATAACAAGCAAGCAGATATCCATGGCATCAAAGTCTAGGAAAGGTGGAAAGCTTAAGAGAATTAAACCTCAAGGAGCTAAATTAGTTGATGCTAATCCAAGTGTTAGAAGATTGTTTATTCAGGCATGTTGGTATCCACTTTGCACCAGGTTAGGAGGCTCACATCAAGGTGTAGCCCAAGAGTTTGCTCAAACTTTCAATTGATAGGAGGCTACGATCTTTGGTTTCAAATTGCAGGTTTCAAAATAGTCAACTGCAGAAGCTTTTAACCTTCCCCAGGAAGGAGAAAAGTGGTTTAAGGGAAACTCATTATAGGAGGAGATCTCAATACTTTTATTAGAGATGAATACAAAGATCTTAACTGGGCCAAAGGAATTCCCAACAATTATCTTAAGAAGGAATGGGAAGAAACAGTCAAATTGGTTAAAATTTTTCTCACTTGTGAGAGAAGGTATACAATAGTATTTATTTACCATATGAGGTTTCTTTTTCATTTTGTAGGTATGAGGAATTTTAATCTGCCCTATTTCATATTGAAGAGCTTGACAACAATGGCAGCCATAATTCAAACACACCAGGAAACATTAGAATGCAGCCTGTATCATCAGGTAATTATCAAGGTTTTGGTTGAAGAAGAACTGAAAAAGGGAAACCAAACTTGGGAAAATTTCTTGTTTTACAGGGCAAGCCAACCTGCACCAAAACCTCAAGAAATTGCTAAATCTACTTCAACACAGGTCTAGATAGAAAGGACATCAACTACATCAGCTGAAGGAAGTTCCAAAAGAAAGGCAAAGAAGGAAAGTGTAAGCAAAGGTGCCACAAGTAGCAAAGAGAAGCCTTTAGCCGCTAAACCTAAAAGGAAAAAGGAGCAAGGTGAAAGATCTTTTGCCCAAAAAACAAAAAGCATGAAAATATTTCCTCCTGTTATACCTTTTCCTAAGGTTTACACAAGAACTTGGAGAGGAAAACTTGCAGCTGAAGAGAAATCTAAAGCGCAAGTGATTCCTGAAATTCTAGAAGCACATAAACAATAACAAGAAAACCAGCCTATTGATTCTGATGAGGAATTGCTGAAAGAAGCAAGGTATAAAGTGACCAATAAAAACAATAAAGAAGAAATAAAACCAGTTTGTAGAGCTAGGAAGAGACATACTAGGGAAAGAAACAAATAGATACTGAAATCAAAAGTCCTAAATGATCCTAGTTTACTGACTGAAGTAATAGTCATAGAAGAACAACATGCAGAGTTGCAGACTGAGGATCCTTCAATTGCATAAATCAAAAGATCTTTGAGAAAGAAAAGAGGTAAATCTCCCATGGACCAGCCATTAGAGCCTTCCAAAAGAAGAAAGGTCCAAAAATAAGCAGAAGAAACAACCAGAATCACAAGGTCAAAATATGCTACCAAAAATAAAACAAACTTGGATAAGCTTGCAGAGGCTGCAACTCACATGAAATGAAAGAGTAATTTTCCTTAAAAAATACCTTTTTGCATATTAAGTCAAAGTTTTGAATGTGATGATTAAAGCTCAGAATATCCAAGCATATACAGGTGTTTCAAATTATTTTCTATTAAAATTTTGAAGTGAAAATGTTATCCTACCGGAAATTCTAGAAGCGTTTCTAGTCTTTTCGCTATTACAAGTATTACCGGAATTTTCGGTAGCACCTGTTATACAATAAATATACAACTTTCAGTAGAAACCTCTGGGCTAGTTTTGGAAAGACAACAACCCATAAAAATATAGATAAGGAAGATGATGGATATGAGATAGTTATGAGGTTGTTGAAGGTTGTATTTAATGAAGCCATATAGTCATTTAATAGTCAAGTCCATAAAGAGAAAGATCAGTAGGAAAAGGGGTAGCCAGTCAATTTTTCCAGCAGCAAAGTGTCATTTTTCCTCTTCTTCTCATCTACACCTGTACTTTCTATTGCATTTTGATAGGAGATGTTTTTAGTATCTAAAAGACACCTATGTAATGAGGAAATAGTGGAACCACCAATTTAGGAGAGTTGGATTTGGTGCCTCT